>CAUYSK010113375.1:0-11094 GCA_963575035.1 Avahi laniger | reverse complement strand
GAACCAGGAAAAGACGGGGCTCCGTGTTTCGGAGGCGGGTGCAACTGGCCACCCTCCCCAGAAAACCTGTTGCTCTGCAAGGAGAAGGTGGGTCGTGCTTATCCACACAGCCTCACTATACCCAGAAGCTCAAAGATTATTTGGTGAATGAAGAAGTCAATGAGAGACTCAGAGAATGGAAATTGAAAACAAGAGACCTGCGCCTAACAAAGCGGCGAGGACAGGGGACTTTGGTTTATGGCGCACCGGCGGTAATAACAGAAATATTAACAGCACTCGTTGGAGAGAGAGTCCTGTGGCTTTGATGCAAGGGAGGAAGAGAGTTCTAGAAGCAGACCAAGGTCCCGAGGAAGAGGCTCAGCATTTTGGGGCTGAGCGTTCTCCTAACTGGATGCACAGCCTTGGTGAGGCCGCTCTGGGAATGGATGGAATGGAGTTAAACTGGAACTAACGGGTGCAAATAAACTGGAACTAACGGGTGCAAATAAATTGGAATTAATGGCTGCAAATAAATTGGAATTAATGGTTGCAAATAAATTGGAATTAACGGCTGCAAATACATTGGAATTAATGGCTGCAATTAAACTGGGCGGCCGGAGTTTTCAGCAACGGACTCCCGGCGGGTTCCTGCTCCCTCCGCGGACAGGTGCCCGCCACCCGCTTCCCTGCCGCAGAGAAGGTGCCTCGAGAACCCCTACTGGAGCAATGAAGCCAAATGTGTCATTTTACGGAACCGGAACCGGGGCCCGGAGGGGCAGCGCAGCCCGGGGCGGGGCTCTCCCTGCGGTCCGTCCGGCAGTTCTGGAACCTGCCGGGGGGTCGGCGGAACCGGCCACGCGCGGGTCCCGGAAGGAGCCCGGTGGGCTCCGCGAGGGCGCGCGGAGCGGAAACACGCGGTGCGCGGCGGGGCCGACGGTGGTGACCGACGACCACGAATCCCGAACCGCGAGCGGGACGCGCCGAGCTCGGCACCGCCCTTTCCCGGGCCCGGGTCACGCGGCCCCCACGTGCGGGCCCCGCAGGGGTCGGGGTCCGAGCCTCCCGGTGACCTTGGGCCGGCCCCGGCTACTCGGAGCCTCGGCCTGCCCGTCCGCAGAGCGGGGTGGCGACCCCGGCCCGCCCGGGTGCAAGGCGGGCTCCGCGGTTGCCGGCAGGCCCTCGCAGGCCGGTCTCCATGGCAGCCCGCCGCCCTACCTTCCTGCCGGCAGTAGGACATGGCTGAGCCGACGCTTGGACCTCTCGGAAGCGGCGGCGGCGGCGGCGGCTTCACGCCGTGACCTCCCCTCTCCTCAAGCGAGGCGGGCACCTCCGAGGACCGCGCGGAGCCGCCCCCTTCAGGTCTGCCCGCCGCGCGCCTGCCAGCCCGGGTCCGGCCCCCTCAGCCGAAAACTACACTTCCCAGCAGGCCGCGCGCCCCTCGGCCACTCTCCGGGCAGTAGTAACTACATTTCCCAGAAAGGCTTGCAGCGCGCAGGCGCATCAGTGAGGTGCAGCGCGTGCTGAAACTTTGCGGCGACGGCGCCTGACCCTGGACTACATTTCCCAGGAGGCCTTGCGGTGCGCGTGCGCGGGAAAGCTGAGGCGCCCGCGGGGCGGTAACTGAGTAGCAAGTACGTGCTGGTCCTGGGCTCCACCCGGATTTTCGGAGCTCTGGGGCGAGAAGCCGCTGGAGTCCACACTGCGGTCGTCAATCCGCTTGCTAGCCGAAGCGAGCGAGGCGGCAGCCGCAAGCCGGTCCCAGCATGGCCGCGAACGTGAGTGTCCCCCAGTCTGTCGGACCTCCCCGTCACCCCGGGCCTCCTCCTCGCCCGAGCGGCGCCGGGGTCCGGTTTGCCGTCGGTCCCCGTCGCCTGGCGGGCCCCGACCTCCCTCCGGGCGTCCGTGTCAGCAGTGAGCTCCCCGCCCCGGGGGATGCGGAAGCCGGGGCTGCGGCGCCGCAGAAGGAAGGGTCCGGGCAGGGCCGGGAGCGAAGGCGGCGGGTTAGGGTTAGGGTTAGGGTTAGGGTTAGAGTTAGGGTTAGAGTTAGGGATAGGGTTAGGGTTAGGGATAGGGTTAGGGTTAGGGTTAGGGTTAGGGATAGGGTTAGGGTTAGGGTTAGGGTTAGGGTGAGAGGGCACGTCCCCCGCAGTCGGCCCTGCTCCTCCCGGCGGGGATGTGGCTAGAGCGGCCGCGACTGCGGGCGGCTCCTTCCAGGCCTCGTCCCCCTGCGCCCACCCTCCTGGGGGCCGAGCGCCGCCCCCTGCCGGGGTGCCGGGTGTGGGCGAGCGGGTGACTCAGCCCTGCTCCGCGGCAGCGCAGGACACGCCCTTGCTCCTGCTGGGTGCGGTGCCCCGGCCGCCTTCCCTGGCCCGTCGCGCCCTGTCCCCAGGCCTGTCCTCTGTCCCCGCGCGAGGCGTGTGTCGCCCACAGCCCTAGCACGATCTGCCTCGGGTCGGCGTCGTCCCCGCCCCGAGCAGACTCCAGGCCCTCGGAAGGGCTGGAAGCGCGAAGGTTGCACCTGGAAAGGCCTCGGGTGGATCCCGAGACTCGGGGTCTGCGGGGAGGGGCCGTCGGAGACCAGCGGAATTTCCCCCGCAGGGAAGGCACCTGCCCAGGTCTTGCAGCCGGCTTGGCCAGCTGCGGCGTGGGAACAGGCTGCAGAGGGCAGCTTGGAGTCAAGCCGACCTGGGCCAAATCCAGATTCTTCCACCCAGTGGCCGTGTGGCCTTCATGTCTCCGAGTTTGGGTTTCCTAATGGGATCAGTTGCGGTGGAATTTAAGGGAGACTGGGTTTCCTCTGCTGCCAGGCCTGTGCCATCCAGTAGGCGGGGACGCGTTTACTGGAACCACCAGGCTGGGCGAGGAGGGGAGATCCGAGGACAGTGGGGTGGAGCAGGGAGCAGCAGCACCTGCAACGAAAGTCTGCCATTTACAAGTCAGTGAACAGGATCAGAGAGGTGGAGCCGCTTACCCAGGGAGCACAGCAGGTGATCGGCGAGCCCTGAATCCTGACCCAGTTCTGTGCATTTCCAGGGTCAACCTCTGTTCCCACCACTCAGTGCTCGTTGCTCCTGCGCCCCAAGGGGACGTGTGTCACTGGGGGCGCCCGTGTATATGACAGACATGCATGTTGTACACGTCATGTATGTCTTCATGGGATATATAACGTGTGTGATATTTTTATGTAATATAGATCGCGTCTTTATGTAATATATAACGTGTTCACATAACATACAACATATGCAACATCTGTGTGTGTCACGTCCTTATATAATGTAAAACATGTGTGTATGTAAGTATATAGATTTATATAGAGATCCCCCACGATCCTCCAGGCTTACTGGGAGTCTGGGTTCAGACTGGGCCGGGCGTGACTCGCCCGTGCCCTCCTCCTCCCTGCCCTGGCCTGAGGGGCGCCGCTCTGTACTCCCTTCCCCTCACGTCCATCTTTGAGCCCCTTGTGTCGATACTGGCTGAGGAGAGCCCAGGCTGAGGACGTGCCTCTTTTTCCTGTTGCTGCCTGCGGCAGGCTCCTCGTCTGGAGCGAGGAGTGGGAGAGGAGCCCCCAGTCTGCCTGGGTTTGAACCCTAACTTTACCTTTTAGAGGCTGTGTGATTTGGACAGGTGACTGAACTACCGAGCCTCGGTTTTCTTATCTGTGAAAGGGGGTCGTTCTAGCCTCCGCCTCCCTGGGCTTGCCCCCGGGCTGCCGTGTGACAGACTGATGTGTTTACCATTGTCACCGTTATGACGGTTGGTGGTCACCTCCCTGCCTGTGACGATTCATCCCATTCATGTTTCCAAATGTCATGGAAAGTCAAGACCATTTCTGGATGTGTGGACTCCGGTCGCTGGGTGCCTGGAAGCCTCGGAGACAATCAGAAGGCGACAGCAGCTTCGTTGAGAGACTCTGATCTGAATCGCTCCTCTGAGCCCCCAGAGCCAGGACGGGGCCTGGCAGGGCTGGAGCGCCCACGTGGGACCCACTTTACCTCTTCGTGACTTTTGTCAGCCCAGCCCCAGTATCAGCTGCGGGGAATCTTATTAACTCAGGCTCACTGGCGAGGAAATGAGGTTACACTGCTTGCTCCGGGCCCCGTAGCTGGTACGTGGCACCGCCTGGCTTCAGACCCAGTCCTTCTGGTTCCAGAATTCTGCCCTTCGAGACGGCACTCTTTGTCTGCAATGCACACACTCCGAATCCCGCCTCTCTTGTTGGCCCGACAAAGCCCGGTCCACTCACCCTGGCGTTGGAGGCCTCCCTCGAACCTGCCCGTGTGTGCCCAGCTGCCCCTCTTCCCCAGGCCCCCACAACCCAGTGGAGCTCCCCAAAACCACTCTCCGCTTTCTCACCGCCAGCCACGTTGTTCTCCCGCTGGACGCCCTCTCCCTGGGGTCTGTCTCTACGGTCCCGCTCAAACGTCTCCGCCTCCAGGAAGCCCACCTCATTTCCCCACTTGGAAGGGGCCACTCCTTCAGTACCGAGTCCTCTCCCCTCACCACACACTCAGCACGACCTCCTGGTATCGTTCGTAACCGACTCGGCTGCCCCAAAGGCCGTCTGCCCCTCTTCTGACCTCACGAGACCTAGAACAGCTCTCGGATAGCTCCGTCACGCTTCGTTGAATTTAATTAAAAATATGTCTCTAATCACCTCTTTGTAACATAGTTCGGTGTTTTCTTAAAAAGTTAAACTGCCGTTTGGTAGCATTGGGGTCACTGTGCCCTCCTCACGGTCTCTGTGCTCAGCTTTCCCTGTGTCGGTCCATGTTCTCCCCCGAGGGAGCAGAGGTGACCTCCCGGCTTGCAGCTTGTTCGTTCTGACGGACGTCCCGGGACAGGCTCTCACTGGCCAGGCTGGGCTCAGGCCCACCCGAACCGGGGGGACGGAGTGGGGGCTGGGGAGGTGGCGGGGGGAGCTGGGAGAAGCTGGAACCTCCCGACGTGGCCACGCACTGGAACATGGGTCAGCACACGGGGCATGGTCATGAGTGGAATATCACTCAGCCATGAAAAGGAACAGACTTCTGACGAACAACACAAGGTGGCGGAATCTCAGAAGCGTTACGCTGAGTCAAAGAAGGGACAGAAAAGAGTTTGCTTTCTGTGATTCCGTTTCTCTCAGGTTCTAGAAGAGGCAAAGTAATCTTTATGGATAGAACTTCAAATAGTTACCCGTAGATGGTGGGCAGAGGGGAGAATTGGCAGGAAAGGGGCTCAGAGACTTTCTGGGGTGATAGAAATGTTCCGTGTCTTGCTCTTGATGTTGGCCAAGCGGGGCGTACGTTTGTAGAAACCCATCAAACGGCACGTTAAATATCTGCATTTTTGCCGTGTGTGACTAAAATTCAAAAAAACAGTATAAATAAACAAATAGCAAAATTCAATTTATTTTTAAAAACAAATTTTCATTCTGGTTTTTGATGCACGCTTTTTTCCTTAGTATTCCAGTATGGGTCCCAGGAGAGAACACGTCAGAGTCACCACCAGCCCCGAGCCAGGCTTCCTGGAGCGGCTGAGCGAGACCTCGGGTGGCATGTTTGTGGGGCTCGTGACCTTCCTGCTGTCCTTCTACATAATTTTCACCAACGAGGTGAGACGTCTGGGTCCTCTGTGCAGAGTGAGGTTCTTGTAGTGTCGGCGGCAGAAGCAGGGAATACAGAAGCTCGATTTGGTAATAAAGGGCCTTGGTTTTACAGGCGACGAAGCGGGGTACTGTATTAGTTAGAGCTCTGTTGTGATCCACCACACAACTGACGTGAACAGGAAGGGGGACGGATCGGTTCACACACCTGAAAATCTAGGGGGGTAGTCCCTGCTTCAGGCACGGTTGGATCCAGGTGCTCACGCTGGGTCACGAGAAATCTCCATTTCTTCCTCACTTGTCTGTTTTTCTCCGCGGTGTTTTTCTTGGGCAGGCTCTTCCCTTGTGGTGGCAAAGGTAGTCCCCACAAGTCCAGGCTCACGGCCATCCAGTTTAGCAATCCCGGAGAAAGCGGGAACCACTTCTTTCTAAATCGCTTTGGCAGGAGCTGCAGGGAGAGCTCAGTGTCCTAGCTTGGCCAAGCCCTGTGGCCAGGGACGCACGTTCTGGTCGGCCAGGCCTGCGTCACGCGATTTGGACGGCGGTTCAGATCGGCCTGTGTAAACCGCGTGGACCGAGAGTCGGGGAGAGGAGAAGGGGGAAGGCTACGGGGCAGGCAGAGACACCCCTGTCCCAGCCTGGGGGCGGAGACCGGTGGGGCGGGTGGGCAGAAGCCTGCCTGGGGGAGCAGGAACGGCGGGTTCCCGTCCCGACCGCCACTCGTGAGCCCTCAGTTTTCCAGCGGTGAAGTGGGGAGACGGGTCCCAGTGCTCCCCGAGGCCCCGTCCTGCCCCGACACTGAAGCAAGCACGGCCAGGCGACCCCCCGAGCTGCCGACCCCCGCTTTGCTCGCAGGGCCGTGCCCTGAAGACGGCAACCTCGCTGGCCGAGGGGCTGTCACTCGTGGTGTCCCCGGAGAGCATCCACAGCGTGGCCCCGGAGAACGAGGGCAGGCTGGTGCACATCGTCGGAGCCCTGCGCACGTCCAAGGTAGGCTCGGCGGAGGTCGCTGACCCCGGGGACGCAGGGCACGTTGCTGGGTGTCCTCAGGCTGAGGGTTCAAAAGCGTGGGCCTCGGAGACGGGCATGGTGTGATTCCCAGCGCCCCACTCGGCAGCCGTGGGGACCCGCCCCTCCCGAGGTCAGGGTCTTCATCTGTGTGACGGGGACAGGGACGGCGGCAGCTCTCAGCCAGCCTTGAAGATTTGGGGAGGTCGGGTCGCTACGGTCTCGGCGTGTGTCGGGACTGGGTGTGAGCTTCGCCAGCGGCCGCTCTCGTGGTTGTCATTCACGGCGTCTGGTGCGTGGCCACCACACCGCCCGGTCACCAGAGCTGTCTGTGATCGACAGCTAGTCCGTGTTGCTGGCACAGTGCCGCCGGCCGCGCAGCCCAGGCCTGTACGGCGGGTGAGGGTCACGCTCGCAGGCGTTAAGCGTCAGGAACTGTGACACGCGGCTCTACTCAGCCTGCCCGCGGGAAGCAGCCACAGAATTTTATTTCTCTCCCAGTCGGGCTCCCCCTGAGCCGGGGATTCGGGGCCGATGTGAGTCTCACCCTTCATTTTTCCGGCGTGTCCGATTCTTCCTGAAGCTCCTGTCTGATCCAAACTACGGGGTCCACCTCCCGGCCGTGAAGCTGCGGCGGCGCGTGGAGATGTACCAGTGGGTGGAGACGGAGGAGGACCGGTGAGCGGGGCAGAGGCGCGGGCGTGAGGGCGAAGGGCAGGCGGCTTCGTTTTGGTGCCTGTGGGATTCAGAGTGTAAAGTCTTCCTGCCAGAAAAAGGGAATCATCTTCAAATTAATAGCCAGTGGTCGCTTATCTGGGGGCTGTGAGAGGAGAGAGGGCCTGGGCAGCCCCCGTCTGGGAAGTTGCCGGATGCACAAGCTCGAGGCGTGAGGGAGCCAGGCCTCAAACGGTGTCATTGGGATCTGTGTCCCCCCGTTCCCGTCTCTGTGCTCAGCTGTCCCTGTTTCGGTCCCATCGTCCCTCCCAGGAGGGACTATGGCGACCTCCCGCCCGACACCCTGTCTGTTCTTGCAGACGTCCCGGGCAGGTCTCGTTGGCCGGGCTGGGCTCAGCTGGGAGGTGAAGGGCTGTCCCGGAGCAGAGGGCACGGCCCAGAGGGCAGGGAGGGGCTGAGGCCCTGGCGTGAGGCCAGTGGGGGCCGATCTGAGCTCAGGATGGGAAAGCCCTTTCCCCAGGCTCTCGGATGCCCTTCCCGCCGGGCTGGCGCAGACAGGCTTGTCCCCCGGGGGAGGCCGGCCCCTAGCCCTGGCTGGAGACGCTTGAGATCAGCCCGCCGGAGCCCCTGGGCTGAGCCGGGCCGCCTGTGCGTCCCTGCAGGGAGTACACCGAGGACGGGCAGGTGAAGAAGGAGACGCGGTACTCCTACAGTGAGTGCCGGGCCCTGCCCTGGCTCTGCCCCTGCGCGGGGGCGGGGGCTGTGGGCGGCTGGGAGAAGGGCGCGGCGCCAGGCGTCGGGGTCCCGGGTGCCGTTCCTTAGAGCCCTGCTCTGCCTCCCACCCGGTGGGGCTCTGTGAGCCCCCGCTTTGGCCCTCAAGTGCCACGGGCTCGGATAAAAGGCCCGGGTCGCTGGCCTCAGCCACGTGGCCGCTCTTCCCGTGGTTCCTGAGTTGCTCCTCCCCCCAAGCAGACACGGAATGGAGGTCGGAAATCGTCAACAGCAGAAACTTCGACCGAGAGATCGGCCACAAAAACCCCAGGTGAGGGCTGGGCCGGGCCCAAGGGCGGCCTCGCCGGCACTGGCCGGCCTCCAGCCTCCGTTTCTTCGTCTGAGTAGTGGGGCTGAGTTAATTCTGCCTCGGGGGCTGATGAAAACGTGGCCAAGCCCGGTGCTGGGCATCGGGGAACGCAGGCCGGAGCCGTCTCCCCAGCCCCAGACAGGCTCCCCTCGAACAAGTCACCGCGCAGGGACCGGACTCAGCGCCTGAAGGGATTTGCACGGACAGCGCCGGGGAGACGCTCTGGTCGCAGTTCGCGCTTGTCGGGGGGACGGGCAAGAAAGGCTTTCGGGAGGTCGCGGCGTTTGAACTGGGCCGCGGGGTCTCAGCAGAGGGAGGTTAGCTCGGCGGCGTGGGGAGGGGAAGGGGGTGCGACACTCGGCCGTGGCCAGGATGTGGCCACGCCAGGGACACGGCTGTGCCGGGAGGACCGTCAGGGCTCTGGGCGCCGTCCGGGCTGGGAGGGTCCATCTGATGGGGGGGGCTGTCACCCCGCAGGCGCCCCCCGTGGGGATCCGCACAGCACAAGCAGCCCCCAGGGACACTGGCGGCTGCCACGCCGGGCCGTCCCCGACGACTCCCTGTCTCCTCCCCAGCGCGATGGCGGTGGAGTCCTTCACGGCCACGGCCCCCTTCGTCCAGATCGGCAGGTTCTTCCTCTCGGCAGGTGAGTCCCGGCCCTTCCGGAGGGAAGGTTCCACCTCGGCCACCGCGATCCCGGGGCGCTGATCCCAGCCGACCGGGAAGGCGGGAGGGACGCGCTGAGGCCTCGTCGGCCGAGGGGAGGGCGGAGGCCTGGCTGGACGCGGACGGCTGGGACCCCAGGGGACGGGAGGGGACGGGCGGAGGGCTGAGGCCGCTCCCAGGGCCGAGGCCGCTCCCAGGGCCGAGGCCGCTCTGACTCGGTGGGGCGAGGGAACAGGGGAGGTCTCTGGCAGGAGACGGTGACCGAAACGGGGCCGGCCCAGGGGAGGCCGTGGACGATATCGGGAAGGGACGGCAGGGGAGAGCTGCCTGCGCAGGTCCCCAGGGCGCGCGGGGGTGTCCGGCTGCGGGACCTGCAGACCGCGCTTTCCCGTGAGGCACCGTGGTGACCCCCCCGCCCGCCCCCTCAGGCCTCATCGACAAGGTCGACAACTTCAAGCCGCTGAGCCTGTCCAAGCTGGAGGACCCGCACGTGGACATCGTTCGCCGCGGAGACTTTTTCTACCACAGCGAAAACCCCAAGTATCCAGAGGTGCGTGGACGGGCGTGGGCTCGCCAGGCAGCAGAGGTCGGGGCCCTGAGGGTCGCCCTGGGGACAAGCATAGCCCAGTCCTGCTTCCGCCGGATCCACCGCTGGACTTGGCCGAGTGAATCGCGGGGCAGACGCCTTCTGGGGGACGGCGCGGCCCAGGCACAGGCGTGGGGTGGGAAGGAGCCTGAGGGGCTTGAGGTGCCCTGGGCCCTGCCTCAGTCTCCCCACTTCTCCTCCACCCGCAGGTTGGAGACCTGCGTGTCGCCTTTTCCTACGCGGGACTGAGCAGCGACGACCCCGACCTGGGCCCGGCTCACGTGGTAACCTGGCTTCCCGGGGGCAGAGCCTGAGTCAGGGCTTCGTGGCCTCCCATAGGCACAGTGTCCGGAACGCTTGGCCCCATCGGGAAAGGCGCCCGCTCACAGGAGCAGCGTCAGAGGTCCCCGTCCCCGCGGCCTGCACCGACCCCAGGCTGAGAGGGATGGCCCAGCCGAATCGCGCCTTTCGAGAGTTGATCAATCCCGTGCGGCCTCCCTGCCCCGGCTCCCAGCGCTTTGATCTGTGAATGCCTGGTCTTGCTCCAGACCGTGCGTGATGCCACCCGGCCCTGCCCCGTCCCTGCCCCACGTCCTGCCTGGAGCTTGCAGTGAGCAGCTCGGCCAGGGCTCCAGGGCTGGCGCGCCCGGGGGGCGTTTGGAGAAGCCGCTGGGTGGCTGTCAGCGGGCGCCGCGTCCCCTCTGGTCGGCCCCTCGGCTCTGACACTCACCTCCCTGGCCAGGTCACCGTGATTGCCCGGCAGCGGGGCGACCAGCTGGTCCCGTACTCCACCAAGTCTGGGGACACTTTGCTGCTCCTGCACCACGGGGACTTCTCGGCGGAGGTGAGTTGCTGCCGCCCTGACCGTGCGGTGGAGGGACAGGTGTGTCCTTCCCTTCTCCCTTCCAGGGTGTTGACTGAGCTCCCTGACGAGAGCTCACAGGATTGAACGCGGCAGTAAACAGAAACAGGAACGTCAGCTGCGTGTCCCTGGTCCAAAATGCTTGACCAGCTTGCAGTTCTTTCGGATTTGGGAACATCTGCCTATGTATCGTCAACAGAAAAAAAAGACCAAATTCTGTGAAATGATTTTAAAGAGATTTACTCTGAGCCACATTCGAGGACCGTGACCCAGAGCCACGCCCAAGAGGCCTTGAGCTAGTGGCCTCGCTGCGGCCGGGTCACAGTTTGGTTTTACACGTTTCAGGGGGGACAGGGGTGACAGGTAGAGTCATAAATCAATACCTGGGAGGCTACGTTGGTTTGGCCCCAAAAGGTGGCCCATCTCGAAGCGGGGCTCACAGGTTACAGACGGGCTCAGAGATTCTTTGGCTCGTCATTGTTAAGACAGGAAGCTTTGTCTATGTGCCTGGAATGTTCCAACACAGGAGCTGTTGGTCAGAGAGGAGCCACCGGACTTAGATTTGTTGTGCAAATTGGGACTCGCAGGTGTGTCTTGCATAAATGGGTCCCAAAGAATGTCCCCAAGAAGGGAGGGGGCATGGTGGGCCTGTC
>CAUYSK010113373.1:0-49488 GCA_963575035.1 Avahi laniger | reverse complement strand
GCGACTACAGGCATGTGACACCATGCCCGGCTAATTTTTTCTATATATTTTTAGCTGTCCAATTAATTTTTTTCTATTTTTGGTAGAGACAGGGTCTCGCTCTTGCTCAGGCTGGTCTCGAACTCCTGAGCTCAAACAATCTGCCCGCCTCGGCCTCCCAGAGTGCTAGGATTACAGGCGTGAGCCACCGCACCCGGCCACATGTACGTAATTTTTTGAAGTCTTTCTTATTGACTGAAAAAAACATACCTTTATCACCATGTAACTAAGATCATACAGTTTCTTACCCATGCTGCTACTCACTGGATCTGCTGCACACTGCATCCTGGGGATTTCTTTGAAGTATAACCTTATATTATTCTACTGCTTCTTGGAATCCCTCTCTTCTAAACTTCATGCTACTTGACAACAAACTTTTAAGTATTTGCAGAATAATGGAAAATTATCTGAATCTTTGCATATCTAAAATTTTTTTGCCTTCAAAAATGATATTTTAAATGTGTATAAAATTGTTCGAAGTAATTCTCTAAAAATTAAAAACTGTGCATCAAAGGACAACAATAAGCAAAGTGAAAAAGACAGTCCACAGAATGGGAGAAAATATTTCCAAATCTTATATCTGATGCAAAGTTAATATCCAGAATATATAAAAAACTCATACAACACAACAACAGCAACAACAAAAATACCCTATTAAAAAATGAGCAAAGGACTTGAATATAAATTTACCAATAAAGATGCACAAATAGCAAGCAAGCATATGAAAAGATGCTCAATACCACTAATCATTAGGGAAATGCGAATCAAAACCACAATGACATATCACCTCACATCCATCACGATGGCTACTAATACAAAACAGAAAATAGCAAGTGTTAGGATGTAGAAAAATCAGAATCCTTGAAATTTGTTAGTGGGAATATAAAAGAATTTAGTTGTTATGGAAAACAGTGTGGTGGTTCCTCAAAAAATTAAAAATAGAACTAACATATGAATCAGCAATTCACTTCTAAATACATATCCAAAAGAATTGAAAGAGGGTCTCAAAGAGATATTTGTACACTTGTATTCATTGCAGTATTGTTCACAATAGCCAAAAGGTAAAAACAATTCAACTACTCATTGATGGATGAATGAATAAACAAAATGTGATATATACATACAATGGAATATTCTATGGAACTTCTATGTTGCCCTTATTTGTACTCTGATTACTCCTTTTTCATGGCAGGTGAATTTTAATTTTGTAGATACGATCTCTTCCCAAATCTTTATGAAGATATTCATTAGAATTTTTAATATTTCTCTTTTCTAAATTATCTGACTCCACTGTAGACTTATTTGTTCCAGTTGTTTACTTTTGGGCTGTTGGCTTTTCTCAAATGTAGGATGATCCTTGGTTGTCCCTTTATTATGCTACAAAGTCACTACCCTGAATAAGAGACTAACTGATTTGTGGTTGTAAGTAGGACACAATTAAACAGTAGCACTCATTTCAAGGTACAGAAGTAAGGTAGTAGACAGGCAGACTCCTTGCTGATACCCTTTTCCTTACCAAACCTCCTGGATTCCTTACATCAACAGAAAATAGCAATAGCATGGGAAGGGGCAAGATGGCCAGCTAGAGACATTAGTTGTCAGATTGTCTCAAACAGAAGAAAAAGTTTCAGGTGAGAAAGCATAGCCCATGTAAAATACTGAGGGAAACAGGTCAGAACCTACTCTTACCAGAGATCCCACAGGAAGTAGCTGTGGAGCAGAATAAGAAGGAGTAAAATTTTGGCAGAGACTGCCCCCTGAAGGATTTGGAACCTGGCAGAAAATGTAGGTGGGAGTGTTTACTTTTCCTCCCCTCACACTTGTGGCCTGCCAGCTCCCAATCTATTGGAGAGTCCTTTCACCCTGACAAATCCAGGCACTGTTGCCATCAGCGAACTGAGAGCTTCTTGGGAGTAGAGCACTGGGCTGCAGGCTAATGTAAGGTTGCTTCCCCTCACCACAAACCCAAGCTGAGATAGTGAGCACCATATTGCCTGTGCACACACTAGGTGCCTCTATCCTGCCAGGGAAGTCACAGCCCCTCAGTGTCCCTGTCACTGGATCCAACATAAACATTCCCCAGCACCCACTTGGACTGTGACAACCCATAAAGGAACAGAGAGACACAGGAGAGTAGAAGTATTCCTGGAGTTATGACCCATAAGGCAGGCTGCTCCAAGGGGACTGGGAAGAGGCACAAATTCTTTTTTAGGACAGATGAAGGTGGAACATGCAGTCTTCTGCAATATAGAGCCCCTGGCTCATAATCTGAAGTTGTCTGTACCTCTCCTAGTGGAGATGCTCCCTACCATTTGGGGACTCCTCCTCTTCCTGCCCTCCTCTGCCCAATGATGCTGAGGCAGCCACGCCTGGAGGGCTGTTTCTGCTTGGGACTGGCCAGAGTTTCACAAGGGGATAATTAAGCCAAGGCACTTGGGAGCAGTCACCTTGCCTCTGACAGAGCACCTATCACACCCAAGATTCCATGGAGGTTGGAGCTCACTCCCTTCCCTCTAAAATGATGCAACAAGCACTTTTGTGTGCTCTAAGGACAAAAGCTACCACCTCCTCTGAGGGAGGGCAGGGCTAGCAGTCCTCTCCCTGAGCTGCCTGTCTCTTCTATGAGGAGCCTACTCATACTGGAGAAAAGTCCCTGACACAACCACACCACCCCCACTGGAACATGTGGACCACGGCTCACAGCCCGTCTGGTAACCCTGCACACAGTGGACTCAGTGGCCTCTACCACCTCTGCTGCAGTTGGGCCAGAGTGGGAACTGCAGATCTGGGTGCTTTTGTGCCCTGAAAGGACAGAGACCATTGTCATTGCTGAGAGAGAGAGAGAGAGATGTGAATGGCTTGTATCCACAGCTGTCTGCCTCCTCATCAAGAGGGGCCCACCCCTCCCATCATAGGCTCACAGTGCATCTGCCCATCTCCTGCCTAAGCATTCTTCTGGAACAGGGCAGCACCCTGCCCCTCACTATTACAGTGAGTGCCTGAACCGAGGGAGGCTTGAGGGCAAGTCTGACAGCTCAGTCTTAGTCTGGTCACCCCAGGACTCAAGCATGCCAGCCAGGGGCCTGGGAACTAGGGATTATCTAACATAGTCCAACACTGATGGCAACTGAACACTGTCCCAGGGGTATGAGGTCCAACTGACCCAAATTTCCAGCAACAACACAGTGCTTATCTACCTGAATGAGGTGAAAAGCAGTGTACACCTTTTTTTCTTCACTGAGTTCCTGGCAGAGGAAAACAGGTGATCTGCAAAGGTATTTGTTTTGAGCTGAGAGAAGAGATTCCAGATGAGAAGGAACCAGCATAAGAACTCTGTAACTATGAAAAAGCAGCCTGTTTCAACACCCCCAAAGGATCATACTAGCTGTCTAGCAATGGACTCCAACCAAAAGGAAATGTTTGAAATGTTAGATATGGAATTCAAAATATGGGTTGCAAATAAGCTCAGTGTGATTGATGAGAAAGTTGAAAACCAACACAAAGAAACCAAAAAAATAATTCAGGTCATGAACGAAAAATTCACAAAAGAGATAAATACTTTAAAAAAGAACATAATGGAACTTATGGAACTGAAAGAGTCCTTTAAGGAATTTCAAGATATAGTGTAAAAGTTTTAACAATAGACTAAACCAAGCAGAATAAACAATTTCAGAGCTTGAAGAAAAGCCTTTGAAATTAAGTCATTTAGTCAAAAATAAAGAAAAAGAATCAAGACAAATGAATAAGCTCTCCAAGAAATTTGGAATTATGTAAAACACACAAACATAAAAATCATGGGTATCCCTGAGGGAAAAGAAGAGAAAACAAAAAGCATAGAAAACCTATTTGAGGACAAAATGGAGGAAAATTCCCTGGTCTTGCTAGAGATTGAGACATTAAAAATATAAGAAGGTCATTGAACTTCTGGAAGATTTATTGAAAATAGGACATCACCAAGGCACACAGTCATCAATATGGCCAAACTCAAAGTGAGGATAAAATCCTATGAGCTGGGAGATAAAAGAATCAAATAACTTACAAAGGAAAATCCATCAGACTAATAAGCAGATTTTTCAGCAGAAACCTTACGAGCCAGAAGGGGCTTGGGTCCCATCTTTAGTATTCTTAAACAGAATAACTCTCAGCCAAGAATTTTGTATATTGCAAAACTAAGTTTCATAAATGAAGAAGAAATAAAATCTTTCCCAGACAAGCAAACACTAAGGAAATTTGTCAACAATAGACCTGCCCTATGAGAAATGCTCACAAGTGCTCTAACACTGAAAAGAATGACGGATACTTGCCAGCGTATAAACACTCAAAAGCAAAAACTCACAGCTCTTATAAAACAGTAACACAAGGGAGAATACAAAGCAACTAGCTAACAATCAACATGATGACTGGAACACTATATCACTTGTCAATATTAACATTTTTAAATGTCCCACTCAAAAGATATAAATTGACAGAATGGATAAAAAAAAATAAAACAAATATCTGCTGTCTCCCAGAAATCCATTTGACTTGTAAAGAGTATCATCAACTCAAGGTGAAGGGGTGGAAAAAGATATTCCATGCAAACGGAAACCAAAAGTGAGCAGCAGTAGCTATAACCATATCAGATTAAACAGACTTTAAATCAACAGCAGTAAAACAAAAACAAAAATAGTCATTATATAATGATAAAGGGATCAATTCAACAGGAAGATACAACAATTCTAAATATTTATGCACCTATCACTTGATATCCAGATTAATAAAACAAATACTACTAGACCTACGAAATGAAATAAACAGCAACAGAATAATAGCAGGGGATTTTATACAGTCCACCGACAGAACTAGACAGATCATCAAGGCAGAAAATCAATGAAGAAACCCTGGACTTAAACAGGACTCTAGAACAAGTGGACCTAACGATATTTATGGAACAAAAATTGAAGAATGTACATTCTTCTCATCAGCACATGGAACATTTTCCAAGATAGACCATATGTTAGACCACGAAACAAGTATCAGTAAATTTAGAAAAATTGAAATCATGCCATGTATCTTCTCAGACCACAGTGGAATAAAACTAGAAATCAATTCCAAGAGGAATTTGCAAAACTGTACACATATGTGGAAATTAAACAACCTGCTGCTGAATGATTTTTGGGTCAACTATGAAATCAGATGAAAATCAAAGTATTTTTTTAATTGAATGACAATGGCTACACAAGCCATCAAAATCTCTGGGATATAGCAAAAGAAATGCTAAGAGGGAATGCCATAGTACAAAATGCCTACATCAAAAAGACTAAATGATAACAAATTAACAGCCTAATATTACACCTCAGGGAAATAGAAAAACATGAACAAAACCAAACCCAAAGCTAGCAGAAGACAAGAAATGACAAAGATCAGAGCAAAAGTAAGTGAAATTTAAACAAAAAAACACAAAGGATTAAAGAAACAAAAAATTGGTTCTTTGAAAAGATAATTCTTAGATTAAGAAAAGAAGGGAGAGGATTTAAATAAGCTCAATCAGAAATAAAAAAGGAGACGTTACAACCATCACAAAAATACAAAAGATCATCTGAGACTACTAAAAAAAGCTCTATGCTCACAATCTAGAAAATCTAGAGAAAATGGATGCATTTTTGGAAACACACAATCTCCCAAGCTTGAATCAAGAAGAAACAGAAATCCCGAACAGACCAATATCAAGTAGTGAGACTGAATCAGTAATAAAAAACCTCCCAGCAACAAAAAAAAGCCCAAGACCAGAGAAAGTCATAGCAAAATTCTACCAGGCCTACAACGAAGAACTGGCACTTATCCTACTGAAACTGTTCTATAACACTGAGAAGAAGGGAATCCTTCCTGACCCATTCTACAAAGCCAGTATCACCCTGATACCAAAACCAGGAAAGGAAACAACAGAAAAAGAAAACTATACAGGCCAATATAATACATGAACATAGATGCAAAAATTCTCCAAAAATAACAGCAAACCAAACCCAACAGCACATCAAAAAATAATAATTATAATTTGGCATGATCAAGTGGGTTTTATACCATAGATGCAAGGATAGTTCAACATACGCAAATCAATAAATGTAATCCACCACATAAACAGAATGAAAAACAAAAACCATATGATCATTTCAATAGATGCAAAAAAAGCACTTGATAAAATTTAGTACTGCTTCATGATGAAAACCCTTAACAAACTAGGCATAGAAGGAACATACCTCAAAATAATATAAGCCATGTATGACAAACCCACAGCCAACATCATACTGAATGGTGTAAAGTTGAAAGCATTCCCCTTAAGAACTAGAATAAGACAAGGTGGCCACTTTCACCATTTCTATTCAACATATTACTGGAAGTCCTAGCCAGAGCAATCAGGAAAGAGAAAGAAATAAAGGGCTCCAAATCTGCAAAGAGGAGGTCAAACTATTCCTATTTGCTGATGATATGATCTTATATCTAGAAAACCCTAAAGACTCCTCCAAGATACTCCTATAATTGATAAATAAATTCAGTAAAATCTCAGGTTACAAAATTAATGTACACAAATCAGCAGCATTTCTATACACTAATAACATCCAAGCTGAGCTCCAAATGAAGAACTCAATCACATTTACAATAACTGCAAAAAAAAAATAGATACGAATATACTTAACCTAGAAGGTGAAAGATCTCTATGAGGAGAACTATAAAACACTGATGAAAGAAATTGTAGATGACAAAAAAAAAATGGAAAAACATCCCATGCTCATCTATTAGTAGAATCAACATTGTTAAATATCCATACTACCCACAGTGATTTAGAGATTCAATGCAATTCTCATCAATATACCAACATTATTTTTCATAAAATTAGAAAAAACTATTCTATATTTCATGTGGAATCAAAAAAGAGCCCTAATAGTCAAAAGCATCCTAAGCAAAAAGAACAAGTCTAGGGGCATCACATTACCTGATTTCAAATTATACTACAAGCCTATACTAAACAAAACAGCATGGTACTGGTATAAAAATAGACACATAGATCAATGGAATAAAACAATACACTTACAACCAACTGATCTTTGACAAAGCAGACAAAAACATACACTGGGAAAAGAACATTCTATTCAATAAATGGTGCAGGGAAAATTGGAGAGCCACATGCAGAAGAATGAAACTGGATCCCTTTCTCTCACTACATAAAAATTAATTCAAGATGAATTAAAGACTTAAATAAAATACCTGACACCATAAAAATTCTAGAGGAAAACTTAGGAAAAACTCTTAGACATTGGCCTAGGCAAATAATTTATGACTAAGACTACAAAAACAAATACAACAAAAACAAAAATAAATAAATAACAATCAAACTAACACGTTTTTGCACAGCAAAGGAAATAACCAACTAGACAACCTACAGAATGGGAGAAGATATTCACAAACTATACATCTGACAAGCAACTATGTATTAGTCCATTTTGTGTTGCTATAAAGGAAATAACTGAGACTGGGTAATTTATAAAGGTAAGAAGTTTATTTGACCCATGGTTCTTCAGACTGCACAGGAATTATCACACCAACATCTGCTTCTCGTGAGAGCTTCAGGGAGCTTCTAATTAGAAGCTAATAGACTGTTCTAATAGATTATCATTGTATTTAATTCTTAAAGAGCACTTCTATTTTCTTGTTATTCATTTGTACTTTAATTATTATTATTGTTGTTGTTACTTCTTCACAGAAATCTTTCACGCTATTTGGTAATTTTGTGAGGGTCACCTTGATTATAATTAGATAGTATAATAGAGGTTATAATTAGAGCACATTTAAAGTACAAGATGTCACAATATGCAGAAAGTGAATAGAAAAATGAAGGCCTGCCTTAGCATGGGTTTCCTTAAAAGCAGACCCTGAGTTGAGGACTTGAGTACAAGTAGTTTATTTGAGATGTAATTCAGGCAGCTCCAGTAGGGGCGAGGGGAAATAGAAAAGGGTAGACAGCCAATAAAGGGTACCTAATTGGGCAGGTTACCATTCTGGGTGACTAGGACATAATCCTGCTGGGGAATTCTGGGAGATTGTCTTTAAAATTATATATTAATACTATAAAGCATAGTACCTGCCTAATACGGAACTACCTAATACAATAGTCCCCACTTATCTGCAGTTTTGACTTCCATGGTTTCAGTTACCGATAGTTAACTTTAATCCAAAAATATTACATAGAAAATTCCAGGAAAAAACAATTCATAAGTTTTAAATTGCATGCCATTCTGAGTAGTGTGATAAAATCTCATACCATTCTACTCCATCACACCTGGGATGTGAATCACCCCTTTGTCCAATGTATCCATGCTGTATACACTACCAGCCCATTAGTCACTTAGTAGCTGTCTCGGTTATCAGATTTTTGCTGCATTATCGCAGGGCTTGTGTTCGAGTATTATTGCTAATCTCTACTATGCCTAATTTTTAAGTTAAACTTTATCATAGGTATGTATATATAGGAAAAATATAGTGTTAAATATATATAGTGTTTGGTACTATCCACAGTTTCAGGCACCCACTGGGGGTCTTGGAACATGTCCTCTATGGATAAAGGGGACTGCTGTGCTCTGGTTTTCCATTTCTCCTCCATTTTTGATGCCTATTTTTTCACTTGCTTGAAAACTCAGCTATGACTTTAAAAGAATATTTGTAATAATTTATCCAGAATTTCTAACTGTTATGTTGTGGGAAAGTTTTCAGGTTATTTAATCTTCCATATGGCCAATTCCCCCAAAATAGAAATGTTAAGATTAAAGGAAGGCAAAAATCAACAACTATACATTGTAAGATGTAAATGTCTTAGCAAAATGCCTAGCACACTGAAAGAGCTTATTAAATATTAGCTAATACTGAGATCCTAGTAATAGAAGCCATAGAAGAAGTAGAAGTAGAAGTAGAAATAGAAGTATAAGTAGAATCATTGGAAAAAAGAGAGAAAGAAAGGTTGATGAAACTATTCTTAATGCTCCTGCAAGTAAGTAAAACAAGAGCATTTCAGTAGTGTTCTACTTCTAATGCTCCCACTAAAGTTCCATTAATTACACGTCTCAGTTTGTATCCTTAAACTTGAACAACACATATGACTTATAAGAAAAAACATTTTATCTTATTAGCAGGTGGTATGAGAACATCTTTTTAAGGAAAGAACAGTCTTATTAAAAGAAGCTTTGATAAGCTCACTGTGGGGTAGAAATAATTCTTAGATTGCTTAAGTTTTATCAGAAATTAGGAAAGGTCACTGTATATTAAATAAGAGCAAGTTTTGGAGTTGCCTGAGGGGAATGATCAAGGAGATGAGTCCCCTGACTGTTGAAGTGCCTGAAGAAATATTTTGGGAAGAATCAAATCATTGAATGGAGACATTTAAATGTCTGCAACGTGTTGTAGATTAAAAACACTCTCCAATAATACCCCTTTGATACCCTTGATACAACTTTCATTACTGACTCAGCATTTTATGTGAATGGAAGAGCTCAAAAAGAACTACTAATGGGTGGTTGGATACCTGCATAACAATAGCAATGCTCCTCCTCCTTGGGGATGGAAGCAGTGAGATATTCCATGAGTTTACCCTTCAGACTGAGGGATCAAGCAGAGAGAAGAAGAACATTATGTAGAGAAGGAGCAGCATGAACGTTTTCCTGGAGCCAGAAGCAGATCGGTGATAGTGGATCACAGGAGGCAATGTGGCAGTAAGCCAAGAGGTAGAACCAAAAGAAAATGCAGAGAACAGACTATGAAGAGCCTTCAATGCTAGGGCAAGGGCATTGAATTTTTAATGTAAATGATGGGGATCACTGAATAGTTTTCAAGCCCAGAATGTATTCCATTTAATATTGTGGAAAAGTAATTATTGACACAACTTGGGATAATGCTTTGGATAGAAGCAAGGTCAAAGGCAGGCCAGGAAACCAATCCACGAACTATTGTAGGGCCCTCTAAGGAGAGTGAGAACCTAGACAAGTGGAAGAACAGCTGGGCTGGAGGTGGTGGGAAGAATCTGAGAGCTATCTACAAGACAGAACTGACTAACTTGTGGATATTAGTGTATTAGATAGGCTAAGATGCAGTAGAGAAAATAGACCCAAATATATATCATGATTCAAACAATATAAAAGTTTATTTCTTGCTCACATAACTGTTCAAGGAAGATGTTCATTGTCAGCTGGAGGCTTTCCTCTACTTGATAATTCAGGACTCTGGGCTCCTTCCATCTTATGTTCCCACTAACCATTAGAACTTCATGATGATCCCCAGAAGGAGAAAGAGAGTGCAGAAGGGACATATGATCACTTTAAAACCTTTGGCCAGTTAATGGCTCATACGTTCCCACACACATTCCACTCACTAGTACTTATTACCATGGCCACATCTTACTGTAGGGGGGCTGGGAAATGTGGTCTAGCTCTAGGAGCAAGAATAAAAAGAAATGGATTTGGTAAACAGCTTGAAGTCTTGACACAATTTCCCTTGGCACAAAGGAAAGAAAAGATTTTGGAAAAAATTCCCGATATTCATATTAGTTAACTAGGTGAATAGTGGTAGATTAGGGAACATAGGCTTTGTTGGAGGAGATGGGGTAAGGAGTTCAGTTTGGGACATGTTGAGTTAGAGATGCCTAGGAAATACCTGTGGAGATATCCACTATATCCATCTATGAATATCCCTAAGGATTAGAGATATATAACATTTATTATTATGCTAATTTACTAGGTCTTATGTAAGTTTTCAATGTATACCCAACATATAAAGGATTTATTTGAAGTAAATCTCTGAAAACTTTTCCATTGAATCCGTCATTGGTCTATATTTTGTATACTTTCCACAGATGGAAAAAACACAACTAAATATTATTCCAAAGTAGGAAGCAAATTGACTTCCCATGAAAGTTAAACAACATATTCTATTGAGATCGGAATTATTATACAGTGCATAGCCACATACATTGAAAAGAAAGGCGATTGGGAGCATTGTCCTGGTGTAGCTGTGCCTGATTTCAAATCATGGGGGACTAGCAGAAGTGGGTTCTTTGCTTGTTTATTTTTCACAGATATCCTTTAAAAATATGTCCCTACACCTGACAGAAGTGAAGAGGAGCGATTGAAGCATCTAATGCTTGAGAGTAGGCTCACTTCAGTTCTGATTCCCTCAAAGTAAATTGCTTCAACATGAAATCAACTCTCAGGCTCTCAAGTAGCTGTATTCCTCTGGTCTGTAAACCAGCCATTAAGACAAATCTGAGTGTTCTTAGGATGTCTTGGTAAAACACTAAGATTTTAGTGTTCTTCATGTTTGCTCTGTGCTCTGGGAATGTCTTGTCACTTCCAAGACAGAAGTTTTTCATTTGAATGATTTAATAAATAGGTGACTAGATGAATGAAAATATTTCCATTATTTTTCTTTACTGTCAAGAAAATAATAAAGTATGTATCTTTATTCTTCACAAATCTGGATAATAATAATTTAAATTTTCTATCTTTTGTGTGTCAAAGTTTTTTTCATTATCCTGTGATAGGAGCACAAGGATGGGCATGGGGTGGGGGCATTAAATGTCTCACTGGAATCATCAGGGCACAGGCAGGTGAGTCTACATGTTTCAACACATTTAGTCAGTGTCCACTGGGATAATAAATTCATTGATAAATGGCTATAAACATGCTTAAATATTATCCAAAATATTTTCATGTGAAATATAGGACAATAGGACAAAAAAAGCTGAACTATTAAATTCAAACACTATGGAAACCTGTATATCACAAAATAGACCCAAGCAGTTCTAGACAAAGACAGATAAACAGACAAACAGATGCAGTATGTGTATGTGTTCACAATGCTTTTGCCCTTGTAAGAAAAAACTCTAACAGTATAATAGTTTGAGTGTTAT
Source organism: Avahi laniger (assembly GCA_963575035.1). Classification (NCBI taxonomy): domain Eukaryota; kingdom Metazoa; phylum Chordata; class Mammalia; order Primates; family Indriidae; genus Avahi; species Avahi laniger. The sequence goes on along the minus strand of CAUYSK010113373.1, from coordinate 37,520 downwards.
AAAAGACCTCAGCACAAACTGCCAAAATGATATAAATGAAAAGGCTCTCTGGCTTTTTTTCACAGAGCAAATATTTTTCTACCGTACCAATGAAAACCCCAGATACTGCACAGCCAGCCAATCTGTGTTTACTTCTCCCTGTTATGTAACCTATCTTTCCCCTAACTCTCATACTTCACGGGAGAGTCAGAGTTCTACAAACAGCCGAAAATAAAATCATCATTATTATGGTTCTGCATGCCGAGTTATGGCTTGGTCCCATAATTCTAAGGACTAAACCCATAGAGACAAAAAAGATTAACACAGGCTCTTTGCCACTCTAGCTGTGGGAGTCCACTTGGAGAACTTCTCCACTCACTGACGCCCATGGAAACCCAGTGTCGGATTTTGTATCACTACAAAACACAAGGTTGCAAACACAAGGCATTACATACCTCTTTACATGAATGCCAGATGGAGCTGTCAGTAGGGGAAAAAGACTAGATCTTGAATCTGTATTTCTCCTAGATTTCGAGGGAAAAAGGAAAACCCATCGCATGTCAATTGATAACATGCCTGCAATCCTTGTCCTTCTCCCTCATTGGGAATCCGTTGCTTCAGTTAATTTCTACTTCAATTAATATTCATCAAGTGTCCACAGTGTGCTAAGCCTGGCTGGGGGTGAATGGGGGGGCAAATAAGGACAATCACTTCTTCTGCCCACATTTCTAGTGTGGAATGTATTCATCAATATGGAAATTTTCAGCACCCCCACTGACCTTGAATAGCTGGTCTTCGTGAACTCTTCAGAAGTAATTATTAAGTCATCTGCCTTATGTAGACATATATGACCCTAGAGGAATTCCAGTGTAAGAGGTACATCGGTCTGATAGATCTTCCTTTGCTGTGCCAAGGACCTTTTTATGGAGCTCTCTGTAATGAGATATTTATAGGATGTCAACAAACCACAATCCTAACTATATGGGGAAAAAGTACACATTTAATTTTCCTTTGCAAAAAAAGAAGAGTAATAATGTTGACACTTAGAATGTATTAAGCAGCTAGTTTCAGATTAACCTGGTCATTCACAGAAAGAAAGGCATAAAGAGATAACCCAGTGTCCTCCCAGTTCTCCAAGGAAGAAAGTTAAGTTAAAGGATTTCCAAATGTGAAATAATGACAATTTTCTAAGTTTCCTCTCTTTGAAATTTGTTGCTTAATATTTCCCAGTGGCAGGCACAGTGGTAAGTAGTTCCATGTACACTTTTCAGGATAAAACAGTATACCTGAATTAGCACTAGTCTGTTAGCTTTAGAACTATCTCTATATGCAAATAAATAAATTCTTACCTATATTTTCTATATTTGGAAATTGAAATTTGCAAATTTCTATATTTGCACATTGATAGACATGCATATTGCTACATAAGTTCATACCAAGTTTGAAGCATTGTCAAAGCTATTCTGAACCATTCTAAATTATTAATTCTGGCTTAAGGGAAGTAATAAAAATTATTCAGTTTCCACAGGAAATTAATTTTGTTACCTTTCTTAGTAATAAAAGCAAAGCTCTCTGGGGTACAGTGTTTGCTAGTACCTTCCAAAAATGTCCATCGTTTATTCTACTTGTCTCAAACTGAAAGTAAAATGCTTGCGTTACCAACAACCCTTCACAGTTAATGGACACCTCACTTAGTCTTATATGGCATGCAATGGTATTCTGCATTGGAGCAATGCCTACCTTTGCGTAATATTTCAGCTTTCATAGGTGAGCTGTAACTAATCCATTTACTCATATCTGTGGCTTAGAAAGTCAAATGTCCCTTTCTGGGAATTTAGCTTGTACATAGCATAACATAGTAAAAGGTAAACGATCCGTCATAATCTCACAGTTCACTATGGTGTGGTGTCACTACAGGTCTCTGCAGAAAGAGATGGCATATTCACACTGAGTAATTGAGGAGAATTTAAGGATTGGGCCATTTACAAAAGTGTGGGCAATGTTTAGGAAAAGTAGTAAGGGATATTTCAGCAGCTCATGGCTAGCAACATTAGGGAGTCTGAGGCATGAAGAAACAAGGGGAGGGAGCCATTACTGGAAGCTGGGAGAGTATCTGTATGGAGACACCTGATAGAAACTGTGGCCTTCAGCTAAGGGGAATCAGTGAAGCCTTGGTAACCAGGCGGAGAAGAAGGCAGGGGATAAACTTTTATTCCTCCCACCTTCTTATTTCTTCTTATGGTTCCCATCTTCCTACTTCTTCATGTGCCTCCCAATGGAAAAACCAGAAGCCAAAGAGCAAAGGAGCCTGCTGAGGCACTTTACAGAGGTCAGCATTCCCTGGAACAGAGTAGCAGGCAGAGTGATATAAGAATATGAGATATAAAGGGGCATATGTAAAATATTCAGCCTAGAAGCACTGTCTCATTGTTTGATCTTTTTGGACATTGTTCTAATGATAATGCCAAGACTTCTTTATGTCACAATGTGAAGGATAAGAATAATACAGTATGTACTGTACCATGAATATAATACTTTAGGTAAATTATATAGTAAACAGCATACTGTGTTGTAAATGCAATAGTCTATAGCTATGATGCACTGATAAACTGTCAACTGCAAATTCAGCGTCTCAGAGTTATAGGTCACAGGTATTTCCGAATAATGTACAGGCGATGCGTGAAGTAAAATAATGTGCTACAGAAGATGAATGTATAATTCCAAGTTGACATTAACACACTTTGAGAAACTTAAATATAAGGATTATATTTGAAACTAAATCTTTGATTTCTTTTTATTTTTCCCCAAATTTCACTGTATACATAGTAATTATAATTACTTCATGCATTGTTCCTATCAACAAAACTGGTTTAGTCCTGAATATGAAGAAAAGCCAATAATTTGACAAAAATGTTCACTTAACTCTAGATCATATAGTTATCTGAATAATCAAATAAATTCTTCATTGGAGCCTTTTTCTGATAGAAATGATTACAAACACTATCTATATTCATTACTCTGTCACAGAAATGACTTTTGGATCCAACATATTCAAGTAAGTCATAATGTTTGGGTTCATTTACTTCCAGGCTTCTGTTCTCTCTCTGGAGGCATCATTTCTTGAGGCATCTCTGATTGAATAACTTTTTGAATAACTCATTCACCATTTGCATTTTCCACTACTGTAATACCTCCATTAGTATCACTTGATTCCCATTTCCTCTTATGTGACTGAATGAGGGGCCTTCATCTACAAAAGCCAAGCCATCCCTTGAAATTCTCTTCATTGTATTAAATCCTTCTGGCTTCTCTGAAGAGTATTAATTCTTCAAGTACTCCTTAAACAGAACACTTGGCTGCTAATGTGATGCTACCCAGGGAGTCTTTAATGGCCAGCCAGGGAGCCAGGCCTCCTGACTAACTCTGCCAATCCACCATTGAAACTTCCCATGGCAATCTGTGCACTAAGACAAAGGCCAGATGCTAAGTGGCCAAGATTTTGTAGAGCCCTTAAAAGAGCTTCTCAACATTTTTTTTGAGTATCACTCCTCTCCTAAGGGGACATAGTTTTTCAAATAACCACCCCCCATGAAATTTTAATATCACAGATTCAATGTATGTCTATTTATGTACTGTGTTGCCCATAAATTATTGAAATATCTAAGGTTTTTTGGCTCCTTCAAGAACTGATTTTTGCCCCCTTGGAGGGGATATCACCTCCTTGAGAACATGCCTTAAAACATAAAACTATTTGGAGGCTTCCAAACTACAAGATACTGGTTTACTGGATTTGTATTCTGTCTGCAGGTGAAGACAGAAGAGTCAAGGATAATGGAAAGAAGATGAAAATGAAAGACTATCATGACTTTGACCTAAGGATCTAATCAATCAATCAATCAATAAGAAATGTATTGAGTCCTGACCATGCTGTCTAGGTATGCAGATATAAAAGATACAGGGAATCATGTGAAAAATAAAAAGGCTTCATTCTTTAAATATTCATTCTATATGCATAGGCCATCTTATGATTTGCCCTAAATATTTGCCATGAGTTTCAGCTATAATTACATAAACTTTATTCTCTGGAAGGCACTTCTGAAAAATACTTTTTTATGTACAGGTATGTATACAAAGACGTTAAAAATCACAAAAATTCAATGGAAACTTAGGCTTAGTCATTTTGCTAAAGAGTCAGAGGAAGGAATGCATGATCTGCTTTCTAAACAAGAGTTTCTAGGTTTGGTGCCAACCCAGAAAAGAGTAATTGCTACACCAGTAATGCAATTCCCTTCATTTTCAATCTTAGTAATATAAATATTCCTATTAATGCCTGCTCTGTCACCATAGTAACAATGAATTCCTCCTGGACCTGAATTTAAAATTAGTAACTAAGAGCATCTGGGCACGCAGAGCTCTGTCCTGGGAAAGTGATTCCCAAACACAGGTCAGTTGACCTCCCACATCAAAATCACCTGCAGAGCCTTTCAAAAGTACAGACCCAAAGTCTCCAGCCAGACTTACTGGAGAAAAATTTCCAGAAGTTAGCCCAGGGATCAGCAGTGCATGTTTCAAAAGCTTTTCAGCTGATTCTAATTCACAGCCATATTTGGGATAGTTGAAGGCATTTGTTTGTTGCAGAAACAAAAAGAAAAATATCTAAATAAAATAAAACATCTGAATAAATGCTCTGGTTCAGACATTGGTAGTCACTAAGTGTGCGACCTCAGGCCAAGCACTGAGCATTCCATTGGCCTCACCTTCTTCTCTGTATGTTTTCCAGCTGCTTCTTATTCTTAAATTCTTGTCATCCATAAACCCCTCATACTTCAAGTTGCATCAGGGCCTTTATTACCAGTCTTCTCTTTGTGTATCTTTTAGCTTCTGCCCCTACTAAAAATTTCCTTGCATTTTCCTTTTGTTTTCACTCCATGTACTTGAAGGAATTTAAATTGATTAAATCCATAACTATATCCCTGATAGACAATGTTCTCACAGGCCACTTCCTGGACCACTAGACATCCTATGCTTTACAGTTAAATGCTCCCCCTTGTCCAGTCACCTGAGGCCAGGGATATAGGATCATATGGTACAAAGCAAGGTCCTTTCAGTATCTGGAACCTAGGGCCATTTTTTTCAATAAACCTTACATTTATGGTCATCTGAGTGATTCCATAAAATGGTCCATTTCTTAAAATTGTATAATTATATTAACAAATAATATCCCAGCCAATCACATTGATGACAAGTTTACACGTCTTGATTCGGTGTTGGAATCCTAAATAAGTCATCTCCTTCTTGGATGGCTAAAGGCCATCCTTGCTGTGTGTCAGTATTTCTCACTTTAATCCTATTCCCAGGTAGAGTCCTTAATATGAATAAATAAGAGGTTATTGTGGTATAATTCATGAAGACATAAAACCATTTCATTTACCTTTTTTTTGCCTCTGAAGAGCTGGATTTCTTCACCATTCAAACCTAACTCCCACATATGTGCCATGGACACCATTGCCTCCCATCAACTTCAAGATCTGAACTCATCAATTATTCTTAATTGTCTTTATCTTCAACTTTTCATTTTCCCCTAGCTCCTTTCTCTCAGCCTATACCCATGTTCAAAAACTCATTTGCATTTTCAAAAGAAAACTTTCCTCAGACCAAGATCTCAATATAGTGATGGACCTATATTTTCTTTCTCTACATATTATGAAAAAAAGTGGTTTGCTCTTATGATAACCCTTCTAAATTTTACACTCTCTCTTTATTGCAATCTGACTTCTGCCCCAATCATTTATCTAGTATGATTTTGTCCAAAGTAACCACTGCCTGCCTATTTTCTTAGCAATTTGTTTCTTTTATGTCCTGTTCTTACTTGAAATTTAACATTGCTTTTTACTTTCCCTTCTTAAAACTATCTTACTTTGCCTTCCATGATATCATTCTATTGTGTCTCTTCTTTTACCTTTCTATTTCTAATGGATCTCCTTTACAGACCATTCATATAGAAGGCACCACCCTTTGAGTACCATCTCTACTTATCTCATGCTCCTAACACTGATATTTCAATCAGATATCTCAAACTATTTCTTTTAATATTTTTTTCAACTTTTATCTGTATCATTTCAAGCATTGAAAATTCTACCTTGAGAGAATATGATCAGGGGCAGCAACTGCTTCCCTTGCTTCCCCTCTCCTCCTAAGCACTTGTTTTCCTCAGTTCAAATCCCTCAACCATATCTGATGCAAGCTTGAGGACAGTTCCTTGCATCCACTCTGAGTGTAGTAAATAGCATATTGTGTCATCCAGATTTCTCTTCAGGACCCGATCCATTCCCTCAGCTGCTGTGAATCAGCCAAGAGACACACTTCAGCTGTCAGTTCTCTCCAAAAATTTTCCTTAGTTGGAAAGAGCTGCTTTGTTTAAGGTTATGCATCTTTCCCAGGGGCAACCTGCACACAATGAGCATAATGTAGAAGTATAAAGGCTTAGCCCCCTTGCTATAAAATAGGACAACCCTGAAGGGTTGTCCCAGCATCAAGGCTCCCTGTGGGGTTAACTGAGCTCTCTTTTGGAACTGTGTTAAAGACCAACTTTTCCCTTTGCTTAGTCCCACTTTTTTCCCTTACTCTCCAGGTGTTGATGTGTAGAGCATTTCCCAATACAGCTACTGCATGCAAATCTCTCTCTCAGAGTCTGCTTCCCAGGGAGCTGAACCTGCACCTCTGAGTCACCTAAGCATTAAACCTGATAGTTCACTATGTCCAGCTTATCACCAACATGTGTAATATGTACACTTTGTATTTCAACATCCTCTGTGTTGCCAGGCCTAGTAAAAGCCAACCTCTCACTTGCTCCCCAGCAATTAAAAAGATGGCTCATAATATTCATAGCAGGAGGTAGTGTGTGTGGAACACTTTGAAAAAGCATGAAAAGCAACTTGAAAATGTTCTTATAAGTTATGATTTGTAAAGCAAACACCAAAAAGAAGAAAGGCAAAGTAGAATAGAGCTCTGAATTAAGTGAAGTTTTAGAAAAGAATAGTCCTCTACAATATTCTATAAGCAGGATAAGCACATAGTGAATTTTCTGAGATAGTTCCCCGTACTGACAAAGCATGAGATGGAAGTGTGTGTACAGAAGAATCAACCAGTTCCTCATTCTACCACAAACAAATTTTTAAATGTGGGAAACCTACCATTATATGAGCTCAAAGAAACTATAGCCTGGCTTTGACAGCCAGGGGACCAAGACTTGCCCTTTAAGAATTAATCCCTAGCCCTGCAAAAGACTCAGTGCCAAAATTAAAGAAGGACGAAGAGATGGACAAATGTTCAAGTAGCTTCCCAATTACCCTTGTTTGTTTTCTCCCTGCACAGTATGTGACCCAACCTATTCACTCTCTAGATAGATCTGTTTTCCTAGCCCTAAACTATTGCATTTGATTTCTCAGACCCTAAGGTTCCTTCTTACAGCCTAATGTCACTGAAGACTGGTATTCCTGTTACAGACCTTTTGTGACCCAGGTCCCAGAATCTCTTTCATATTCATATGATCCCTCAAGAACAGTTCTGACTGGGTTTAGGCTGTGCTATTTGTTTAATCAGTTAAAAAGGGAAACAGAAACTGTGGCTAAGGCTATACAGAGTTTTACTAAAGAAATATGTGTGATGAATGTTAACACTCAAAGTATCGATTCAAGGAGTGACAGCTATCTCCTCGTGCTCATTTGTGTGTTGAAAAAAATGACCAACATATGATCAAAATCCAGATGTGAAAATGGCTCTTTGATTTGGAGCTGTGACCACTATTTGTGGAGTCACTTAGTTCTCTACTCTGCCTCTCAGAGACACTGTTGTCCTCAAGCCATTGCTCAAACTGGGCTTTTCTACACCCTTTAAATTTTTGCCAGCCCTGTCTAACAGCTGCTGGTGTTTTCCAGCCATGCCTAGCAATGTAGGCCTCTCTTGCAGCTGAGATTCAAAGTGTTTTGCCTTCTTAGTTTGTGGTTACTTCAGTTCTCCATTCAATAGGGCTTGAGTGTCTGTTGCCTACTGCTGTTAAGTAGGACTGGGTTAACATTAGCATTTCATCAATGCAGGCAGATTGACTATGATTCAGAGCCCTCTTTTTAATTTACTTGTTTATGCAAGTTCTGGTTGTCTATTACTACATAACAAACCACTGCACACCTAATGGTGTAAACAAGCAATAATCATTTATTATTATTATTATTACTATTTCTCACATTTCTGGGGTTAACTGGGTTGTGCTTAGATAGGCAGTTCTTACTCAGAGTTTCTCATTCAGGTGCATGCAGGTGGTTTCTGAGGGCTGGACTCATCTCAAAGGCTTTCTCACTCACACATCTGGTGATTGATGTGGCGGCTGTCTGGGACCTCAGCTAGGACTATTAGTTGGAACATATACATGTGGCTTCTCCATATAGCCTGGGCTCCCTCATAGCATGGCAGTTAGGTTCCAAGAGCAAGCATCTCAGAGAGAGAGAGAGAGAGAGAGAAAGAGAGAGCCAGATTGAAGCTCTATCACCTTTTATGACCTAGCTGTATAAGTAATGTGGCATTACTTCTGCTGTATTGTAATGGTCCATACAGTCATAGAGGCCTGCCTAGCTTCAAGGTAAGAAGACATAAACTCCACTTCTTAATGAGGAAATGGCAAGGTGCATTGTAAGGAGAGAATGTAGAAATGGGAGATATTGTTATGGCCATCATGGAAAATACAGTCTGACAGAATGTATAAATTTTTAAAATTACACAAATAACATATATTCATTGTAGAAAATTTAAAAATACGTATAGGCAATAATTACTTTTTAACTTTAAACAGGGCTTATAATCTTCTAAGAAAAACAGAAGTACAATTGGCTTGGGCTGTTTCATACCTATATGGAAATCATATTTTCTCATCCCAATGTTATAATTCAGTGGTGCTTGTGCTGCTTCCAGAGCAAAAAACAATCTGAGAAATAGTTTGAGATATTGAGAAATTTGGACATTTTGATGGTTAATGGAGAGTCAACAAGACAAAATATATAAAGCCAGAACTGTCTTGGAAATTTCACTTTGTTCTTATCTACATATAGGATGTTGTAGAGGACTATTCCTTTCTAAAATTTCACTTAATTCAGACATGTATTCCACTTTGCCTTTCTTTCCTTTGATATATTTACTTGCCTGATTCACTTACAAGAACATTTTTCAGGTTGCTTTTATGCCTTTTCAAAGTGTTCTACATGTATTACCCCTATTTGATCCTCTGTGGTGCTGTCAGTCATTTGTAATGCCAAATAGAACAATTAAATAACAACTCTGTATTGTCATTTAAAATATTCATTTGCACAGCAGAGCCTGAGAATATAAAATATGGCAAATCAATGTCATGGCAAACTACAAGATTATTAAACTAGTATCTAAGAATATGTATTATAAGAGGAAATATACCTAATATATTAAATGAAGAAAATATACCAAAGTATATGTATATAAAACGCAATACCTATTGTTTCAATTACATACATGTCTAGAAAAAATGGCAAAAGGATAGTGAGGTTTTAGGTGATTTTATTTGCTTCTTTATGCTATCCTGTATTTTCCACAACTCTTCTAGATATCATCCTAGGCAAATAATTTATGACAAAAACCCAAATGGCAATCACAGCAGCAATAAACATAAATAAATGGGACTTGATTAAATTAAAAGCTTCTGCCAGCTAAGGAAATAATCAGTAGAGCAAATAAACAACCTATAGAATAGGAGAAAATATTGACAAGCCATATAGCCAATAAAGGGCTAATATCTAGAATCTACAAATAAATCAAGCAAATCAGCAAGAAAAAACAAACAAATGCATTAAAAAATGGGCAAAAGACATAAAAAAGCTTTTAAAAGAAGATAGGCAAATGACCAATAAACATATTAAAAAATGCTCAACATCTCTAATCATCAGGGAAATGCAAATTAAAAGCAAAACGAGATTATCACCTTACCACAGGTAGAATGGCTTTTATTATAAAGTCCAAAAACAATAGATGTTGGTGTCGATGGAGAGAGAATGGAACACTTATACACTGTTGGTAGGACTGCAAATTAGTACAAGCTCTGTTAAAAACAGTATGGAGATTCATCAAAGAACTAAAAGTAGACCTACCATTTGATCCAGCAATCCCGCTATGGGTATGTACCCAAAGGAAAAAAAGGCATTCTATAATAAAAACACTCGAATGTTTATAGCAGCACAATTCACAATTGCAAAAATGTGGAAACAACCCAAGTGCTTATCAATACATGAGTGGATTCAAAAATGTGATATATGTATACCATGGAGTACTACCAGGCCACAAAAAACAATAGTGATCCAGCGCCTATTATATTATCCTGGATGGAGCTGAAGCCCATTCTACTAAGTGAAGTATCACAGGAGTGGAAAAACAAGCACCACATGTACTCACCATCAAATTGGTACTAATTGATCAACACTTATGTGCACATATGGAAGTAACGTTCAGCAGGGATTGGGCAGGTGGGAGTAATACACAGATTTTCACACATTAGTCATTCCAATAAATCTAACTACATGCTTCTTAGCTAGACCACTTTGTCCCTAATATTCTAGTCTTTCTTCTTCCAAGCTCCTGACCAATCAAGATAAGACATTTGCTACTGTACGTATATTCTTATCTGGTAAGCTGTCCACATTTCTGCCTATTGAGAGGATCTTCCCTCACTGCTTTTAGGGCCTGAGTGGGGCGGTAGTGCAACAGCTGTTTATATTGAGTCTGCATCCACATTATGGGCTGATTAATCCATGAACCAAGATAGGTCACATTTCTCTGCCTGCTCATTAAAATAACTCTATTTGACCATAGGTGCCATAAGTATAAGCTGAGTGAGAAGCACTGTTTTAACAGTGGTGAATGAAATGCAACTTAGCAAACTGCTCAAATATTATAGCTACTTGTACCCTCTGATCTAAGCCATGCTCGATTGCGGATGTACCATTTCCAACCACTGATAGATTTTGTTGCCCTTCTTCCCCTCAATCATAATTACTCAGAGAAAGCACACTTGGCATTGCAGATTTATTGAGATTGATAAATTCCACCTTCATTGGAGTGCTGCTGTATATATAATTATAATATTCCCTGGGCCTTGTCCTCAGTGATTTCTGCCTCCATCTAAAGGAGATGAGAGTGACTTTTAACCTGCTTGGAGGCTGATTCTGATTTAATTTGGATTATTCACCCTCAAATATTGGTTCTTTTCTTTGGCACAGCAATAACATCCAACAGTAGTCTTTCTATCCATTTTTCCATAATAATTACCATTTGTTCTGAATCTCTCAGAAGTCTGAGATCCTGTACTTGCCAGACCAGTGTACCATACCAACCCAGTTCGTCACAGGTGAAAGGTTTAGCAATTTCACTGTCACTTGGTGTCATGATCTGTGCTCCTCCTTTAACCAATGAGTGGTTGTTCCTTGCAGTTGGTGGTGCCTATGTTGATGCTGTACCATGGCAAATCCCAGGAACAAAAGATATACTTGGAAATATAAGTGAGGTACATCCTTAAAGCATAGTGCCCCTGAGATTCAGGGCCCATGGCAGAAAGCACTGCTTGCTCGGGTATAAGGATGGTGCTGTATTCAGCTTTAGTGAAAACAAATAGTTCCCCTTTGTATGTGTACTAATTTACATTCCTACTAACAATGTATAAGATTCCAATTGCTCGAAATACTTGTCAGCCACTTTTTCATTTTAGCCATTATTTTATATTTATGATGATACCAATTTTTAGTTTTACTTTTTATTTTTCTGATGGCTGTTAAATAATTTAGCATTTTTTCAAAAATTTTTAACCATTTAAATATTCATTGTTGTGAAGCACCCACTCTTGCATTGAATTGTATGCCTTTTTATTATTAATTTTTAGGAGGTTTATATTCTACATGTAAGTTCTTTGTCCTTTGAATAGAATTTCTTAATTTTAATGTATCCTATTTTTATCTTTTATTGGTCTTTATCAATTTTATTTCTTAAGTTTGATTATAATATTATTGTCTATCCCAAATCAGGAAGCTATATTTATTACATGCTTTTCCTAAAATCTTTATCGTTTTACCTTTCACAATTGGGGCGACTTTGTATCTTGTCATTGTCAGCTGGTTTTCATTGCTTCTTTTGAGAAGGGAAAATTCTTATTGTTCCTCTGAAGTTAACCAGTTAAGCCATCTGACTCTGGCCACACAGTTTTTCTAGCAGTGTTAAGATATGCTTAGTGTGGTTATTCTTAAATTTATCTTTCTTGGCATTTGTAGGGATTCTAGAATCTTTGTAATAGGTATGATATCTTGTCTCAGTGTGGGAGTATGGATGTATTTTCAATCCTATTCTTTTCTAATATTGCTTCTAAAATGTCACAGAGCTTTAAGAATATTTTATAAAACTCTCTTGCTTTTTTTCTTCAGAAGGTAGATTTTACAAAGGAGAAAAACCTCTTCTTTCTCAAAAGCTATGTTTTGAATTGTAATATTTTACGACTCTTCTTTCTTCTGAATATTTTGTTATAATAACCCACCACAGACACAGGGTTAATGTATGGGTGAGTTGTGGCCATAGATATTTAAATATTTTCAGCAGTAGAATGATGTTCTCAGAACTGCATCTTAAAAATAATACTTTTCCTGTAATATTAAGAAAATAATAAAAATGTATTAATCACTGACATCAGGGAGAATACTCAAAATGTTTTCCCTTAATCAGAGAAGTGATGACTGAGGTCTATATTTAAGGGGAAAGGGGAGGAGGGATCAGATAGGAAAAAAATTATAAACTTCAATATTGATCTAAATCCAAAATAATCCTTTATTATTTGTGATGAGGACATAGTCTCTTTATTCCATACTAAGATTAAAATTTTTCTAGGATAAATTATTAAAATTAAAACTATTATCAGTGAAATTTTTAGCATAAGAATATGGAGTAGACAATTATTCTTATAAATGTTCCTTACAGCAGCACAAACACACTGATTTGCCTGTGTTATGAGTTTTCACATTTAAATAACATTGCCTGTGTAAGAATATTATATATTATTCTTTATTTTAATCACTGAGTAGTGCTACAACTGGTGGCATTTCTGTCAAAACATTGCAAAGCATAAGCCAAAATAAATAAATAAAACAAAATAAAATAAATAACACATTCCCCAGGCACTAAAGAGTAAGCTGAAAGAGGAAAGTCTGTTTTCAGTGAATCATGACGGACCACAGCAGGATTCTTCATGGGAAATGCTACAAAGCATATTTCAGTTGAAGCAATGAACTTTAATAGGAATTTCATTTACACATAAATGTATACTGTGTGATAATCTCAAGTCTATTTATTCAACAGCTGGATCTCAGGATTAGAATGAAGGTGACAGGAGCCTAGTGAATTATGTTCCTACAGAGTAAGAAAAATCCTATTAACCTTTAATGACCTATTTTTCTTCGGCTTTTAGTTTAAAACTCTGACATAACCTACTGGTTATTTTGTTTCATTTTATGAATTAGGCTCATAGTGTACAAAATGAGTTGTATTTAATATACATTTTATTAATAATTGTCATTTTAATTTACAGAGTAAGTACAAGGCCAGGGTAGGTGTTTAGAGACTAATCTTGAAGTGACACAGAGAAACCTAAGGGATAATGTATGCAAAACAGGAAAGTCTTGGATGCCATCAAAATTCACAGCAGTGTACACATCAAAATTAAATTTCAGTGTCGCAGTACTTCCTGTACTGCTCAATACTGCCTTTGTTCATCTATCTGCATAGCTGTCATATTACAACAACAACAAAGCCTTTTATGACTAACTAATGGGCTATGTTATTAGTTTAATATTATTTAATTATTGTCTGGCCACTTAGAGACTCAACTCGTTGGAAAGGAAATGGTCATTACCACAACTGACAACTCCCTTGGCTCACACTTTATTCAGGACACTACCTCATGGATGTATTGCTTTGATATTTTATATGTAGGAAGGGCTTAAATATTTTATTAGTGAATTTTCTACTATATACCATAAAGTTTAAATGTTTCATTTCCAAATTTTCTAATGGTGAGTCATAAGTTTTTCACCACTTGATTACTTACTTATCTGTATTAGATCACATTAAAATTAAAAAAAAAATAACAATACTCATTGTGTTCCAGATACTATGCTAAATATTTGGTATGTGTTAGTTCATATAAAACATGGCTCATGCCTTAAAAGAAATGCCTTAATAAAAAAAGTAGAGCATGAAGGAAAATAGTTAGAATTTAAAGACATATGACAATTTTGTAATTGTCATAATAGCAGAACAAGCTTCAAGTATAATACAAAAGATATTAAGTTAGAAGAATATTCTGGGTATAGTGGCCAGGGTAGCTTTATAAAAAAATGATGAGATTTAAACTGGACCATGAAGAATGGATGTGTTTTTAAGAGACAGTGAGGAAAGATGAGGGATGGTTTGGTCTTTATACAAATTAAATTTTAGGTACTTCCAAAATATTCAAACGATCACTTGAATTAGGAAGCTGATATTTAAGCCTAGATCTTAGAGACTGAGAGTTATCAATAAGGGATGCTAGCAGAAGAAATGGAAAGAAGGAATATTGAGGAATAAGAAAACGTAGAGAAAAAAACGTAGTCTTTGGGAAGATGTCTCAATGAACATGAGGAGGAAGTTTGCTGATGGAAGGAAACTCCATACATCAGAGACAGAAGAAAATCTGGAAACTGAAGTATCATTGAATGTAAACAATTCAACATGAGTTGGGCAGTGAAAAGCTGAAGCAAAGTCAAGTAAGTTTCAGCAGGGCTTTGATAATTAGGAGGGCATAAATGATTATGGAAGAGTGAAGTCAGAGAGTAAAGGATTAAAGAGTGATAACATAATGGCCAATTTATGTTTAATGTATTTAACATCTTACTGTTTCACACTCTTACAAGCCAACAATGGTTATGATTCTTGAAACTAAATTAAATCCAAGAAGATCTGAAAATTTAGATAAATTGATTCTACTGAAATAATAATAATTCATACTGATACTACTATTCCAAGTACTGCTCTAAGAATTTTATGAGTATTAATTTATTCATTCTTTACAATAGCACCATTACTACATTTTTAGGTAAACAAACTAAGGAACAGAGGCATTAGATAATTGGCCTAACATCAGAAAGATACTAGGCAGAAGAGCCAGAAAGCAAGAATATCTGACTCCAGACTGTAAATTTAAGCATCAAACTGTGGTTCTTGTTGTTACTATGATTTTTGTCTTTGTCCTGGTGTTATTGTTGGCTAGATCACAAAATTTATTGTGTGCTACTACCTAATCGTAAGACCTAATTTGATAGTGACTGTATATAAAGTTAACCAGTAGATTTGGAAAATAAAAAGAGCGATCAAGTAAATGACTGAAATTAGTGGAGTGCTATTAACAAATCCACTTAAAGCAGGAAAAAAATTTTGTTTAACTTGTTTAGTTACAGCAGAGACCACAAGAGAGAACAATATAAAGGAGGGAGAAGAAAGGTGTTCCTATATTCTAGGGTAACTTTCTGAAAAAACTAATGCTAAAGCACAGTTATAGTAGTCCCCTTTATACATGGGGGATATGTTCTAAGAACATATGTTTCAGTAGATGCTTGAAACCTTGGATAGCACTGAACCCTATGTATATTAATATGATATTTTTTCCTATACACATATACATAAGATAAAATTTAACTTATAAATTAGGCACAACAAGAGATTAACAATAATAATAATAAACTAGAACAATTATAACAATATATTATTAATAAAAGTTATGTAAACATGGTTTCTTTTTATCTCTCTCTGTCTCTCTCTCTTAAAATATCTCTGTATTATACCATGGGTTACTGAAACTTCAGAAAATGAAACCTGAAATAAGGGGGAACTACTGTATTTCTTAAATTGATTAGATTAAAACTCCATTTTTTTTTTATTATTAGAATGCCTTTGCATAATTGGAAGTGAAAGTCACATAGAGAAAAAAGAAAATTATAGTTTTGAAATTATGCGTTTGTCATTGTCATAAATTGATATTAAGAGCATACAAAGACTACTTAATTGAATACAACTGGCGTTGCTCATGAAACATTATTCTAGTAAAAATTTATCATATCTTACAATGTAACATCTGGCAGGCTACATGGCATTTATTAAATTTGTTTTTTTCTAATATAAGGCATGCCAAAGCTTCAACTTAATGAACATTGATGGCTGATGCCAATCATTTGTTCTATGACAGGCCAGATATACATATTTATTTGAATGATTTGGAGCTATATGGCATCCAAAATAAAACAATGTCATTGGAGTCAAAACTGAATCAAATTACAAGAAAAATAATAAATTATATGCACATCCTAATTTTCAGGGAAAGGAAGTATACAGTCATTTGGAACTGTTTTACTGATATAACCTCATTCCATATGTAATAAAAAATACCAGAATAAGAAAATAGGAAGCAAATAATTGACAAAGGAAGCCCCTATATAATTAAAAACTGTGGAAACCTGGCCTTGGTACTGCTTGGTGTCCTTCATACATGCTTGCACAAAGCAAGAATGTACAGAGTGACAGTTAATTACATCTGTGTCTTTTATCTGTACCCAAATTGTAATCATTTAACACAAAACTATCTCTTTTGCTCCAATTATCATGTAATATCCTTCTTACCTGTGGGGACTATGTTCCAAGACCCCCAATGAATGCCTAATACTGCGGATAGTACCAAACCCTATGTACACTGTTTTTTCCTACACACATGCCTATGATAAAGTTTAATTTATAAGTTAGGCACAACAAGAGAATACCAAGAATAACTCATAATAAAATAGGAAAATTATAACAGTATATCATAATAAAGGTTATGTGAATAAAATCTCTCACAAAATATTTTATTGTACTGTACTCACATTTCTTCTTGTGATGATGTGAGATGATAAAATGCCTACATGATGAGATGAAATAAGGTGAATCAATTAGGCATTGTGACACAGCATTAAGCTACTACTGACTTTTTGACAGTATGTCAGAAGGAGGATCATCTCCTTTGGGTGAACTGCATCAATGAGGCATGACAATATCTACAGCTGGATGTCAGGAGCAGATGATTTCTGGAATTCTATTTTTAATATTTAATACTATTAGAATATTCTTTCTTGTATAAACAAATTAGATCTCCACTTCTTTTTTCCATTTTTTTATTTTTAATTTTTATGAAAACATAATAGACATATTTATAAGCTACATGTGCTATTTTGATACAAGTATACAATGTGTAATGATAAAATAGGGGTACCTGGGGTACCCATCACCTCAAACATTTATCATTTCTTTGTGTAGGTTCACTTCTTCATAATATTTTCTCCATAACCTTTCCTTTACTGAGCATGCATATTCTCTTTGAGGCCAATTTTTTTTACAACTCTTGGAGGGTGGGAGGGAAGAGTGCACTGTATCTTACACATATTTTAACTCAACAGGGAAAGGTCAAGGTTGACTTGAGAACTCTTAATTTCTAACTCATTCTTCCTTTGGAGGTTCCACCTTACTTTATACCAAATGTGAAGATTGATCTGGATTTCATATTAAATATAATGTTTTCTGTAAATTTAAGCAGGATTATAATTTCACTTTTAATTTAAGATCAGCTAGGGCTTCTTTTTGAAGATTATCTAACAAGTTCAGGATTTTTACAAAGTTTGAAAATTTAACCTTCAAAATTTTTTTCTAAATATGCTATTTAGCCTCTCAGCTACCATTTTCTGCTGTGTTTCATGAGGTCTCCACTGTGAATGGACAGTTTATAAGTCAGCCAAACAAATTTGGGGAATATTTTGGAGATCTTGTGGCATATTTCTCAGAGTTCCTACCACTTTTCAATCCAAACTCTGACCTCAGCTTCTTCAGTCCAAAAATATTGCCTTCTAATTTTAGACTCCTTTTCAGTAAACTTGCAGCTGTAAAAAATTGACCTCAGCAAAAATCCAAGATGAGTGTAGTCTTCCCTCATGTTTTCCTTTTCTCACATATTGTAATCCCTTAATTCCTGCCTAAATTGATGCTCTTTCAATGTCTTTAAATAGTATTTTAACAATATTAACATTCTCTCCAACATTTATAATTATTTCAAAAGGAGAATTAGTCCAACAGGAAAAACTAGAAGTCGCGTGTGTGTGTGTGTGTGTGTGTGTGTGTGTGTCTTTCTACTTAAAAACCTCTCATCTTCTCTTTAGGTGAACAATCTTTTCAAGATCCACTTTATACATCACATTATGTATAAATCCTTCAGTAACCTCTACGGGACAGCTTTGAATACTGTCTTATTTTGCTTATATTCTATCATGCTTTGTCACTATCGTAGGATCTCCCACACCATATTATTTCTCTTTCATAAGTCTGTTCACTTGATTTTAGCAAAATGTTATTAACCTTTGTATCATTGGCAACTTGCTCAGTTCCCAACACTCGTAGATGACCAAAAGTAGTTTTGAATAAATAAATAATAAGTCTTCAAATTGATATTTGTTACAATCATCCAAATCTCAAAATATTTGAAAAAAATTTATTTATGCTTTCAACAAAACAATTTAGTAGTTTTGATCTCACAGTAACATAAATCAAAAGAAAAGACAATGAAAAGCTGTACTATTTGAAAACCTATTTGAAATAAATTTAATATCTAAAAATATCTCATATTAAGAGGCTTACTGTACAAATTATGTTTGTGTCATAAGCTCCAAAATATTTTTCAAACCTAGTTTTTTAAAATTACTTTAGGATACTAAATGCTTTAAGAATATAGTAATGTATCAGATAATAAGAGGATGAGATAAATTATTGAATATTTTATAATCTTAGAGGAAATATAAAATATATGCTACTCTTATTACCAGCAGCAATCTCTGACAATGACTATTTTTAACTTGACAGATAAATGCTACATAAAGTTATTTAATTATTTTTATATTTAAATAAATAGCAGCATTCAGTTTTGGTATAGTAATGAATAATTCAAGTGCGTTTTGTTAGACATACTAAATTGATCCTAATAGGAAAAAAAAGCACGTTGGAACATACATAACTGACTGAGCCAAATGAAAAAGTAGGTTATGAAATAAAATGCTTAATGAAAGTGTCACAGAACAACAACAACAACAAAAGGCTTTTGAGAAAACAATAAGAATGAATAAAATTTTCCCAGCAGGAAAAGGAGTAAGTGATATTACAGGGAGAGAGAAATGCATGTAAAAAGGCATAGAGTTGGGGGTGGAGTCATACTATATGTAAGCACACATTTTGGAAAGGGTAGAGAGAAAAAACGCTGAAAGTGGGCATGAATTATATTTGTCATTCTAAAAATCTCACAGAATACATAACAAAGGAATACTGTGAAAAAAATTAAAGACAGAGGATTTATCCAGGAAAAGACAATAGAGAAAATAGAATGAAGCAAAGTTTTAAATAGAAAATGTGGGGAAATTTCTGACATCTAGAGGAAACGTGTTCCATATGGAGAGGTCTCTCTGAATAACGAAAAATTTAAAAAAAAAAAAAAGAAATTATTTTTATCTTAGAATTCAATTCTCAAGTAAATTACCAATCACGTGTGACAGTGGAATAAAGTCTTTGGTATTCAAAAACGTATTACCTATATAAACTTTATTATAATGGGACATTATTTAAAAATACAGTTTAGAAAAACAGGGAAGTAAACTAACAAGAGGAAACGAGAGATGGAACTTGGAAGAGATATAAATAATATCTAGTCCAGAGGGCCAACAAAGCAGATGTTAGAGAAGAATTCAGGGACTGCGATCTTTAAGAAGTACGGCTATTTAATAGAATAGATAAAATTATTTAAACTTTGAAAACTCTTTATAAATAGGGTAAAAATAATTGAAGTGTGAAAAAAATCCTTTTAAGTTTTAGTTAGAATCTCTTTTTTAAGAAACATTGGTCTGGGAATATTGGATCCATGGAAAATTAAATCCTATATTAGCAAATTCATTATAAATTAATATATTTGGTAATAATTACACAAAACTACATTTGGTATTCAACATTCAGTGTCATAAAACAAATTACGGGAGATTTGAAATATGATAATATGATAGCAAGTTGATTCCATAGAAGATCTTATTTCATTTTTGTGGGTGAAAAAATACTATGGAACTTTCATGATAAATTTAGATTATGGCTATTACTTGTATTAGATATGTACAATAAACATCTATTGAGACTTTCTTCACAGATTAATGTAATGTCTCTTTGGCATATTCTGCTATGTGGTAAAATGCTTTTGGTTTATAATCCAAGAACCTGTTGTCTACATATTTCCTTTGATAAAAAACAATCAAACAAAATCTACCTGATAAAGCATTATACTAGTTCAAGCTTAAAGTGCTTATAGATCTCTTCAAATATTTTTAACAATTATCTTATTAACACAACATGGCTTTTCAGTTCAAGAAAAGCATACTTATACATGCATATATATGTATTCTAGACAATATAGTCTAGAATCATTCCTCAGTACATTCATCTCATTACCTTAGTTTTCCAGCCTATGTTTTGTTATCTATATACCAATAATTGATTTGTCATAAATAGGAAAGTAATTGCAACAGTGGTTTTTCTTGGCATTTTTTCATTCAAGCATGTCAAGATCAGCATACATGGTTTTTCACTGGCTCACAGCACAAATGGTTGACAATTTGGGGATCTGTATAGCACTTCTTGCTAAATTTCATTATTTGATCTGGCTTGACATAGGAATGATTGTCATATTAGTGTGCTGACAAGCTGACAAACCCTGCTTTTGCTCTTACAACTTTTTTTTTTCCCATTCTTTTTTTTTTTTTATTTCAGCATAATATGGGGGTACAGATATTTAGGTTATGTGTGTTGTTGATATTCATCTGCTGTTCCTCAACTGAGTACCACAGGAGGGCACACCATTCATTATAGTTAACCAAGAAATCACTATGATGATTCAGACAAATATTAGAAGTGATGTGCTGATGGTAGCAAGCTATGATTTGGTCCAGATTTAGAAAAAATTGTGCCATTTTTCCTCTTTTGGAATATGTATGTGTGGGAAAAAGCATTTAGTTATTTGTCATAATATTTCTCACTGTCTACTATTTTTCTGTTGTATTTAATTTTATTCTCCTATTCTATTACTTTAAATATGCCATTGTTGTAATTTCATATTGAAAGACCAAAATTATGAAGCTCATTAAAGAAAATACCAGTAAAATATTTATGTAACCGAAATGAAATTTGAATAACCTCATGGTATTTGCAAATTTTACCTATGCAAATAGACAAAATAAGGCAGTGGAGGTTTCTACATTTAGATCTCAGACAACACTGAATCGTTTTTAAGTAATCATTTGATAATATTGCCAATTTTCCTGAAATTAAGCTGCATTGCTTTCATTGTGCTTTGGAGGAAAAATGTGTGAATGTGAGAAAATAATGAATATTAAATTGCAACACAAGAAGAAGTTTTGCAAAAGTTTTGTGAACTTTTGACCCTGACATCATTAATAGTGATTTTGAATTTCAATTTAAATTAAATAATCTTTTTCTGCCATTCTTTATCTACAAGACATTTTAAATAACAGCATACAGCAACTCACCTTCTCATCTTTGTAGAACTTAAAAAGAATTAAAAAATCCCAGAAAAACAGCCTTATTTATTTATGTATATACTCATTGTGGATGGTTGTTCAAATTTTTAAATAATTAACTTTACTAAATTTCTAATATTGAGTTTTCTTTTATACATTGATACATTGTATTCTTTATTTTTTAATACTGGATTTTCTTTCATACATTTTCTTATGTACAAAACCAAATTTTATTTGAACTACAATGCTATGACAAACAAATCATTTTTTAAATACTTTAATCAGTCTTATTCTCAATTTTGCATTTTTTAAACTTGAGCTGAATCTTGAAACATAGGTTAAAAATTGTGCAGGATGAGCAAAAAAGGAAAAATCTTCCAGTGGAAAAAGCAGATAAATATTAAATGTAGATGATATCAAGAATAAAATTGAATGAAATAATAAATTTTCAGAAACAAAATAGGATTTTTTTCCAGAATTCATTAGTTTTCATGTGTATATGTGTCATTTCTAATCCCATATTGTTATTTAATATGATGAATTATTTGCCTATTGTTCTTTTTCATAACTATTTTAGTTATTCATACATAGCATAGCTTCTACTACACTAATTATATTCTAACACTGAATTTTTGGGAAGGCGCTGTCCCAGGCACTGGAGGATAGCATAAATGTAAAGATAAAAATTGCATTATTCTTATCGTCAAGTTGCTTACAATCTAACCATTGAGGTTACTGGCTATTTTCTCTATTATTGATTCTTGGCACATGTTGGGTTCTCCCAGTTTCAATTGTTCTTTAAAACCAGCAATCTCTAGCCTCAGTTAGAATCAGAGATGGTCTTTAAAATAGGAGTTCAATAATGTAATGAATGAATGGTACAATTATTTACAACAGGCATTTCCTCTCTTGTAAGAGTTAATCAAGGCATTATGAACAGTAGTTTTTGGAGTGTCCACCAAGGGTAATGACATTCTGCCCATAATTGTTTACAATTTAACATAAGTTAAAACTAAATAAATGAAGCTAATGTTTTTATATGGGTTATGCTTATTTGAATATATAATCAACACATTTTTATTATATATAATTAACAAACCACACTCATCACTTTCATTTCAAGTCCAGGAAAAACTGATAACTTCTTAGGAAGGATTGGCTTTTTCATATGTAACTTGTTGGGAGGGCAAAATATTCTTAAACCAACTTTGGAATAGCCATACACATTGTAAAAATACTTCCCTATATATAATTTGAAAATATTGATATGTCATTTTCAATTTTCCATGAGCTTTTATTAATATTTCTTATGGTGCTCTCTCACATCTCTGTGTATGCCAACTGTCACCGTTGACCAAAAAGGGGTGGGTTGTTTGCGCCTGCTCTAGTTTCTTCAGCACATACACAGTTTCTGGCTAACCTAGGACATGCATGGGAAGAGCTTGTCAATTTCTCTACACCTATGTCATTCCTAGAACTGCCTCTTAAATTTCCCAGTTAGTCCATCGGTCTGTTACTTCAGGCAAATAGAACCACGATCTTATACAAGTAGAGTCAATAGGCTTCCTGTTTGCTTGCCACTAAGATCACCTCGTTAACTGACAATGCTCCAGATCAAATAAGTTTTTCCCAGTGGCAGCAGCAAAGCAGGTAGTATCAGTTCCTGCCTCACCGCATACAAGTACCAGGCTGACAAAGCCAGGTGGGGTCGGGAGCCACTGTGCTTACTGGAATTTCAGAAGTAACCCAGATTTTATTAGAGACTTAGTGGCCAGCTAAATGGTACAGACAAATGATGAACTTAACCATATCAAAAATCACATTAAATTGAGATAGGATATATACTTCAATTAAAAAGGCAGATATTGTCAAATTGAATAAAACAGCAAGCTCCAACGATATGCTGCCTGTAAGAAACATTGTTTATAATAAAGACACAAATAGATTCAAAAATTGCAAATATATACTGCGCTAACTCTAATCTAAAGTAAGATGAAATGGTGATATTAATACCAGAAAAATATGTTTTAGACCAAATATTGTTTTAAAAAAGACTGAACATGATTAAATAATGATAAAATATTCAACTAATCAAGAGAATATGACAATCTCAAATAACTATGCACCTAATAACAAAGATTTGAAATATAGGAAGAAAAACTGATAGAACTGCAAGAAGAAAGAGGCAAATCCGTAATTATAATTGTAGTCTTTAATGCCCTTTTCTCAATAATTGGTAAAACAAGAATAAAGAAAATCAGTAAAGACATATAAGACTTAAATAACACTGTAAACCAATTAGTTTTAATTGCCATTGTCATTATTCAATTTTAACCATGAATAACTTGCTATAACCCAAATTCTCTGAGGATTATTTTTCCACTGTAAAGTTAATATTTTTTTTCTCTGTAATTACTAATTATTTTTAGAGAGATATGTTGGGACAAAGCAACTATCTTTTTTTACATAATACTTCTACCAACTAATTTTTTCACACACTGATGATAAAAAAATAAAAAAGCTATTATTATTACTGTGGTATATGCCATGGTGAGTTTCTATTTTCTTCATCCTTTGTATACTTTTTTCATTTTTACATTTACTAATTGAAATTCAAATTTTAGGAAGAGTTCATCTATATTCCTCACTGATTTTTTATTCAATCACTTATTTATTTATATCATTATGGACTTGTGGATATTTTTGTTTTTTTCTTTGAGTTCTAATCCATTGTTTTATTTATTTTATTGTATAAATTGTACCAGAGGGCCACTAGGGGCCACTTCCAATTGGCATCTGTGTTCTTTTTAAATGTTTCTGTCATAATTCCAATATCCTAATATTAAAAGTTTAAGAGTGGTTTTTATCTAAGTCTACTTGTTAAAAAAAATTCAATTTTAAAAGATAAAAATTGCCTTAAATTTTTAAATAAATCTTCATTAAGTATTTTTTTTTTTACAAAGCTATTACATCTTGTAGAAATAGGTACTCTGCACTGTAAACTAATGGGATTTTTCATCTACTTTATGTGACAGCCTGCATGTAGTTACAGTGTTAATCCCTGGACACAATTATCTCTAAATAATAGAGATTCAATGTAAAATTTAATTTTAAATTCATAAGAAGAATAAGTTTATCAATAGCAAACACATGTTAAAATATATAGGCTTTTTCAAAGATTCTCTATATCGTCATTTAAATTGAACATCTGTAATTTGTTTCAACATGATTATTTCATTTCTTATGTACGCTTGGGCCTGAGTGAGTTTTAATATTGCTTATGCACAATTTTGGTGCCTTTTAACTTTTATTAAAGAAGTTTAATTAAATGCAAATAAAAATTCCTGATTAAGGATTTATTTTACTTCCTTTATGAAAAGTAAAAGGCTGTCAAGAGTCTGGTTTGAAACTATGGGATTCTATATCCAACGACAAATCTATTTTTTAATAAAAGAAGATTTTTCATAAACTCTGTGCTTGAAGCAAATTTCAAAAGCATTTACTATAGTCACAATGCCTTTTAATTCATTAACACCCACACATAAATCTTAATAATTTCCTTTTGACTACAAGTTTTAGCCATTTCTCTGAAAAGAAATGGATTTAATATCTACATTGAAACTTAGGAAAAATTTATTTGAATATGTTATACAGTATTTAAAGCTTTCTAGTTAATAAAATATTAGCCTCATCAAATATTTGAATACTTCTAATTCTTTAAATGTCATTTCTTCCTGTTTCCTATATAGCAAATACAATTTCATGAAAAACAAAACAAAAAAAATATCTGCGAGGTCAAAAAGGAATGCTTGAACAAAATGTATAATTCTGAAAAACACCTTTTGTGCTTAATTATTATTAATGCTAAAAAAATTATATGTGCCCTAAATATGAAGCAATTGCTAATTTAAGCAAGACAAAAGCCAGTTTTTAAATCTCCATGAGAATTTTTAAAAAGACTTTATAATTAAAGTCTTTTCATAAGGTACATATTTGGCTTCTTCCTAGAGAAAGGACAAAGATCAAAATAATGTTTAACATACAAAAAGATATTTTGTAGGATTTATTAATCCAAGCACACAAATACACTTTAAAAGAAATCTTTCCAATTTCTACAGTTTGCTCTTTTGATAAATGGACTGTTCAATGACATGCTGTGAATACACTACAGAACACTGGTTTTCTGTAGCTTATTTGCCTATCAGGTGTGCTAAACATGGATAGAATATCTATTGACATTTTAAGTCATTATAGATGAAAATGACTTTTAGAGACTTTTAGTGTAGATTCCATTATGCCATGACATTTAACATTTTACTGTGATTTGTCAAAGAAAGTATGCATTTGTTTATATGTAAATAATAATGTTCTACTTATTTCAAATTACTAAAAAGACTTGTGTCTTTTGGTTAAAGCAGATGTAAAAGTGATAGTCATATTCACTGCCCTCTCCAAAATTATAAACATTACGTGAAAACATTAAAATCAGAAAAATTAATTCCACATTCCAAAGAACAGGTATATAGCCCTGTATAACTTGTTTGTTATTGCATGCTTAGTCAGTATAACACTCAGCATCTTAAAACAACAAACGTTTATTTTCTCACTTCTGTGGTCAGGAATCCAGACACAGTATAATTGGGTCCATTGCTTCAGGGCGTCTCACAAAGCTGCACAAGTACAGGCCAGGATCACGATTGCATCAGTGTTCAGCAGGGGTAGGATCTCTTTACTCAGAGGTAGTTGGCAGAATTCCATTTATCAAGGCCTTTTGAACTGAGGCCTCAGTTCTTCAAGAAGCTTTAGCTAAGGCCTCCCTTGATTCTGTGCCACACGGGCTTTGTATAGATTATTTCACACTGTGTCATCTGGCTTCATCAGAGTCACCAAATCAGAGGTCAAGAGAGAGTGCCAGCAAAATGAAAGTCATTTATATTGTAAAGCAATCATGAAAGTATATCGTGTCATCTCTACCATGTTTTACTTGTTAGAAGCAAATTGCCAGGTCCAGGCTACACTTGAGAAGAGGGGTTTGCACAAGGGCAAGAAAACCAGGATGTGGGAATCACTGGGAATCATGTTGGATGCTGCCTAGTACATCCTGGATTCACAATTACAACATGTGATAGAAGTCAAATGCTTTACTCTATACCAAAATAAAGGAGGATGCTGAGAGTCACAACCCTTGAGTATACAGGAATGACGAACAGGTTATCTCACTGAGTTGAGGAAACAAAGATAGAAGTTTTGGGAAGCTCAGGAAGCTGAAACTTGAAGGACGGACAACTGGAGAAAAGCATACTGTAAATCTTCATGGAGGTCATTTTGAATCTTTAGCAGAATATAAACTTGCATATGCAGAAAGAAATTTCATGATATTTAAAAATGACTAGGAAACAATAAAGAGAGTAATCCTAAGAGTTTACACAGAGCTGGAAGATACTGAAATCCCAACTGACCAGAGGGAGGGGTCCTTTTGAACATCCAGAGCATTCAATAGAGATTCCAGAAGGGTCAAACTCTAATAATAGAATTAAACTAACCCCAAAATGAAGGAAATTTTTCACCTTCCCAGAAAAATAAAAAGCTTAAAAATAAGCCTCAAAAGGATCAAGTTTATCAAACATTAGCTTAATTATCTTCCAAAACAAAGTTCCCCAATCTTTCAAGGAATACACAAAATACCATACTCGAAATATAAAATTCACATCAGCTTTCTTATTAAAAATAACTCAACGTACAAAGAAGTAGAGTAATATAACAAAATTATTAGCAGAAATATCATGCAATAAACAAACCCCCAAATGACAAACATAATGAATTAGAATATTTATTATAAATATGTTCATGTTTTAAAGGAAATTAGTACATTTCTTTTTTTATTTCAGCATATTATGGGGGTACAGATGTTTAGGTTACATATGTTGCCCTTGCCCCCCCTCCCCCCCTAAGTCCGAGTTTCAAATATGTCCATCCTTTGGGTGGTGCACATTGCACTCTTTGTGTATGTATATACCCGTCCCCTCCCCCCTCCTCCCCCCTCCTCCCTGCCCAACATCCAATAGATGTTATTCTTATATGTGCACTTATGTGTTGATCCGTTAATACCAATTTGATGGTGAGTGCATGTGGTGCTTGTCTTTCCATTCTCTAGCACCTCTTGTATACTCCTGGACAGAGCTGGAACGCATTCTACCAAGTGAGGTATCCCAAGAATGGAAAGGAAATTAGTACTTTAATAAGAAAAGGGATTTAACTGAAATGAACTAAATAATACTTCTAGATGTGAAAAATAAAATTAATTAAATCGAAAGAAATAACTTATTTTATCTAACAGCAGGTTAGAAACTGTAGAAGATTACTGAATTTGAGATGCAAAAAAAAAAAAAAATCATATAATTGGAGCTCCTTAAAAAGGGGGGGAAGCAAGAAGACACAGAAAAATATTTAAAGAAATAATAACCAAGTTTTTTTTCAAATTTCTGAAACACAATAAAATTACAGATCTAAGAAGTACAATGATATCAAGCATATCAATACAAAGAAAGTCACACAATACATATAATAATCACATTACTGAAACAGTGATAAAGTGATAATCTGTGTGTGGGAGCACTTTATTTATAATGGTGAAAAACACATGAGATCTACCCTTTTAACAAATCTTAAATGAACAGTACAATGTCAACTATAAACACAATGTTGTAAAGCAGATCACTAGAATTTTTTATCTTGCATAACTGACACTTCATACACACTGAATAGCAATTTCCCATTTCTCCCTCTGTCGAAGTCCCTGATAATCACCATTCTACTTCTTGCTTCCATAGTTTGACTAATTGAGATACCTCATATAAATGGAATCATTAAGTATTTGTACATTTGTGACTGTTTTATTTCACTTGGCATAATGTCTTCAAGGTTCATACATGTTGTAGCATATGACAGTACTTCCTTCTTTTTGTGGCTGAATAACATGCAGTGTATGTGTATATATTACATTTTCTTTATCCATTCATCTGTGGATGTACATTTAGGTGGTTTCCACATCTGGGCTACTGCGAACATGTGGCAATGAACTTGAGAGTTCAAATGTCTCCAATATCTTGATATCAAACTTTTGGATAAATACCCAGATGTAGGATTGGTGAATCCTATGTGTAATGTTTAATTTTATGTGTGAACATTAGACTGAGGAAAGCAGACCCACCCTCACCAAATAGACAGGCATCATCCAATGCATTGAGGGCTTGGAAAAAAATTAAAAGGCTGAGGAAGACTGAATTGTCTCTTTTGTCGAGCTGGGACATCCATCTTCTACTGCCTTCAGACATCGAAACTCCAGGTTCTCAGACCGTAAGACTTATAGCAGTGTCCCCACTTCCTTCCTGGTTGCCAAGGTTTCAGCCTCAGACTCAGACTCAGAGTTGTAAAATTGGCGGCTCCCGTGGTTCTCAGGCTGTGGGACTCAGACTCAATTACATCACTGAATTTCCTAATTTTCCAGCTTGCAGAGAACATATCTTGGGACTTTTTGGTCTCCATAATCTTGTGAGCCAAGTCTCATAATAAATTCCCTTTTATATATCCTATTAATTCTGATTCTTTGGAGAATCCTGAGTAATACACTATACAAGTTATATTTTTAATTTTTTGAGGAACCTCCATGCTGTTTTCCATAATGAATATAACAATTTACATTCTCATGAATAGTGTACAAGGTTTCATTTTTCTCCATATTCCTACCAATGCTTATCTTTAGTTTTTATAATAACAGCCATCCTAACAAGGGTGAGGTAATATCTCACTGTGGTTTTGATTCCCATTTCTCTGATGACTGGTAATCTTTTCATATAGCTGTTGGCCATTTATATGTGTTCTTTGGAGAAATGTCTGTCCAGGTCCTTTGCCCATTTTTTTAATCAGAATTTTCTTTTATTATTATTATTATTATTATTATTGAGTTGTAGGAGTCTCATATCATTTACATATCAATACCTTATTAGATGTATAGTTTGCAAATATTTTCTCCCATTCCATAGACTTCCTTTTCACTCCATTGATTGTTTACTTTTTAGTTTGATGTAGTCCCACTTGTCTATTTTTGTTTTTTCCTGCCTATGCTTTTGGTGTCATAGCCAAGAAAACATGACCAAGACCAATGTAATGAAGCTTTTTCTCCTATATTTTCTTCTAGTTGTTTTATAGTTTCAGGTCTTACATTTAAGAGTTTAATCCATTGAGTTGACTTTGGTGTATGGTGTAAGATAAGAGACTGATTTCATCCTTTGCATGTGAATTTGGAAAGTCACGTGCATGCCCTGAGCAGGAAATATACTAAAAAGAATATACTAAAAAAAAAAAAGAAAAAGTCTCTGCTCAACTGTGTCTTACACAAGAGATCCTCTGAGACCACAAAACATAAAATGGCATACTCCACTTTAATTTATCCATCTTCCATGGCTTAATTTTCCTTCCTAACACTTACCACCGCCTAGTGCTTTATATATTTATTTGTATCGTATATTTCCACTCATCATAATATAAGTCCATGAATGGAGATAGGTGGTCTATTGTTTTACACATAATGGCACTCCCTATACTCAGGCTAGTGTTTGATACTTAGAGGTACTTAATAAATATTTGTTAAATAAATAAGTAAATTACATTGTTTAAAAACATTTAAACTTACCAAATATTACCTTATATTGTTGAACAAAAAAAACTAACCTTTCAAAAAGCATTTTTGTGCTATATGTTTATGAATATTTACATCAAACCAGAAAAACATGTATCAAATTTTGATGCACAGGTGTGTTATATTTGTTTATTAATATTTTTATTCTTGTAAGGTATTTATACAATTAGTATAATATATAAAAGGCTATTAAATCATGATAGATACATATCATAGTTGTCTAACATTTTTGTACATATCCATTATTACTTATATTAACATAAATCACTACTTATATACAAATATTAATATTAGCCTTGTCTCAAAACAAACTGTTAAATTCTTTTAAAATCCCTGATAGCCTCTTTGCATTACAATCAAAATTAAAAAGGAGATGTAAAGCAGAGATAAAGTATAGTAAGTCTTATAGTACGAATTACTATTTTCAGTTTTTCATCTCATATATAAGTATGACATTATGCAATACTTGTTCCTAATAGCAACATGTACACTATCATACAAAAATACTTCAATGGAATTATCCCTAATTGGGCCTAGTTCTATCATCTAAATAATCTAAAAACTTATAACTGAAATTTCAAATTAGTCAATGATATCACATCTTGGGAGATCTCCAAAATATAAATATAGCATTGCTATAAGTAAACAGGTAATTGAATCAAGTAAATTAAATATTTTATTGCCTATATCTCATAAAAAATTCTTTCAAAGACAGAGTCATACACTATACTTATGGTGATAGTGGGAATAACTCCTTATATATTTTAATACACATCATATACTAAATGCAAACATGGGTAAAACTGAACATGTGACATGTCATGCAAAAATAGTTGGTTGTCTGAATATTCTGCCATCGTGGCAGGTGAAACTTCCCTTTATCATCAAATTAGTTCCAGGTATTAAATGTTGTTAGTGGCTTCACCAGTCTTGACTTATCTAAAATGGAACTGCTTTTAGATGTAAATATGTGCCACTGTTTTGTTTATAGTACAATATCCTACTATTATAACATTTCTATAAACACAATCATGTTTCATCTGATTATGGAAGACATCATCATCTACAAGGTCACACTCTAGTGGAAATGAATGTGATTATGTAGATGTATAATATGATAATTTAACTTTTGGTCAAAGAGAACAAATGTAGAACAGCTGGATTTTCTGTTTTAAAATTCCCATCAGTCAATTATAGCACATTGATCTGAAAACAGATGGCACTGTAGTCAAGCAGAATTCTCCAGCATTGAGTATTAACATGCAGGAATTTTATCAATAAAGAGTGTCACCCCATAAAATAAATATGGTATGATATTTGCCATTGTGCTATTACATAATTAAAGGACTTTTATCTCTTAGCAAAATGAACCCAGTTTTCTATCACTGACTGCTAGGGCATTATATTCTTAAGCCATTGTCTATCCTTAGTGGCTACTTGCTCTGGAGAGAAGAAAAAGTCAAGTCTTCAGTGTACTTTTTTGACCATATGGAAATCAAATGGTTAGGTTTTTTGGATGAGCACTGAAACATCTGTTCTCAGTATTGTTCTACATTCAAAAATTCAGCTGGTTAATACATAGAGAAAAGTTCTCCTATCTATGAGGTGTCTCCCATAGTTAAGTAAAGATTTATAGGATTACATTTTATAGGAATAAGTTGGAACAATTCGTAGCATTCCTATGGAAAATACATAAATTTATTTTACAAAATTTTGACACCACACTACAGATGCTCACTGAATTGCATCTTTTTATTTAAAAATACAACCAATCATTTAAATTCCCATGAAATGTGAATGCTAAAGTTTAGCATATTGTATTCATTGCAAGCTACCTAAGTCTAAAAATGATATGTGTATTTATCACAGCAGAGGCTGAGAACACACAATACTGATTCTACTAGATTCTACCAGATAACAACTACATAAGAAAACATATACATTTTGAGATAAATATTATTTAGAAAAGAATATTGGCAAAACATATTCCTTATAAAAATATAACAATATTTCAGTGACATAGATACAAATAAATCAGAAAAAAAATTTTTAAACAATACTGAAGGATATCTGGTTCTAGCAAGGTGCATTATTCCTTCAAGGTTCTCCTCTGTACAAGTAAAACACCCTGTCCATAATCAACAAACTAGCACAGGAAGACTATGATAAGCATAAAGAAGAAAAATGTTAACCTAAGGACCTCTGGACTTGATGAATGACACAATAGTGAGATCCTCAGGTTTACTTATTTGCCTCTCAAACATCTCATTAGGGTATTACAGACTATAACACTACAACACATCAATAACACTTCTAGGTGGTAACATACTTCCTAAACATAGGGTAGGCAAAGACTGTTTTTCAAATAGAGGACAAAGGGGATTAATTATAAAAGAAAAATGAAATTTCAAGTCATTAAAATTAGCATTGGGAATTAAGGGAGAACTTACAAACTTAGAAAACACATTTATAGATGATACAAGGCATAAATGACTTGTACTCAGAAAATATAATATATATACACATACATCAATTTTTTAAAAAATGTATAATAAAAAACTGGGTAAAACTTTGAACAGATAGGTCACAAAAGAACATACCCAAATAACTAATAAATATATTAAACAGCATTCAATCTCATAGTACTTACAGAAATGCAAATAAAACTCAGTGAAATACCACTTCATATCTGACAGAATGATTGACTCAGAGCTATCATGATGAAAGTAATTTTATTGGGCTGATCTATAGATCTGAATAATAGTAAATTGATTTTTACATGTATAAATCACTTCTTATCATCATCTGTAGTTAGAAATATGGCTTAATCTATGCTGAGATGTTTCTTAAAAGAAAGATTTCATATCTAAATTTAAAATATTCATTTCTATGAAGCTATGTGATGTTGATCTTAAAAGTGAATTGCTGAACAATCTAGTTATTATTGGGATAAGTTCTAACAAGCATACTTTTCTATAGCTAAAAAGACAACTTTATTTTGGGTTCAACATTTGGTAGAAGTAGACTTTAAAAACATGAATATTTTCCTTTCCTAAAGCAATTGCAACTGAATATCTGTAGCTTTCAATTAGTCATATAATTTCAAATAATAGAAAATTGATGTTATAGATGGATTGTACTGAACTAAAAGTACAAATTGCCTAGCAGATCTCATCGAAACTTTTTTATGAAGAATGCCATATATAATTAAATTCAACAATAAAAGCCTTTTAAATGCTTTTATTAGTGTGATAACTATACATTTTCAAATGTAATACAGTATCAAGCATTGTAATAACATTTCTGTTTTTTTCCACTCAGAATGGCATTGTCAAATTATAGTTAATGACCCATTTCGAATCCCTCAAATTATAGAGTGAATGATGTGAGTTAATGTGCTCCATTACCTTTTTAACATTTCTTAAGTAGTTTTTCTAAGTTTTTTAACGGGAAAATATGTTTCAGTCACATCAAAAGTTATGTTCAACTTTTCCTGATGTGGAGAATTATTTTTCTAATTTTTTTATAACAGATTTAGAAGTATAGACAAAGCAGTATATCTATAAACACATCTCTTGATTTAATTCAGTCAGGTAAACTACTTTTAAGAAAAAAAATCAAAATATCACAGTTTGGAAACAGAATATTTTATGGCAGGAAGTAATGTTGATTTAAAATTGATACTTGTTTCTCTAATTATCCACTCCTCTTAAATTGAGTATTATGGTTATAATAAGACAACGCTTCTTTATTGTCACAGTGATTTCTATTTCATATGAGTAGGTCTTTCTGTATCTTCCTAACATTGACTGCTACTTGACAGAATTAGCAATTGTGGGCATTAATTCATATTTAAAAGAAATGCCAGAGAATAGAAGTTGGCTATATGGTCCTTAGCTAACAAGTTCTCCATAGACTCTTCTTCCTGGAAGTGCAGTGACAGTTTGAGCAAATAAATTCAAAAAAGTTACAACACACTGCCCTCATGTGTTTACAAAATATGGCAGGGAGGACATTATTTAATAAAAATTAGGTGCACTGACTATTTTCATCATGACATATATAACTATAACAGCCGCACAACAAGGAATTTTTTTTTTCACCATAGGATCATGGGGAATATACCTATGGTGTCCTTTCTTCTTTTATTCAATAAATGCTGTTGTTTGCAAAAACCGAGGTAGGCATTTATGTAGAGTGATTTAAAAAATGAAATATTTTTCCAAGTCTGTAGGTAGAGTTTTTAAATGATGATTTAATGTAACTATTGTTTACTTTTCTTCTGTGAACTTAAACTCTGAAATGTCTCTTATGTGAGTTAAGTAGAAAACTTTCCTGAGCTGCTTAAAAAGATTCATTTATAAAATATTCTGTGGTTATTTAAAGATAGTGGATTAAAGAAACCTAAATATTCCCTAGTCATAAACATCTGGAAATCCTACATAATATGTAACTAATCTATTTTAAATTAAAATTTGATTTTGCTTTAAAAAAAGGAAGTTTCCAGTTCCTGGAAATAATGTGAAAACTAAATCTTACTCAGGAAGGTTGATAAGCCGATCCTTTCCTACCTCAAGTCTCTGGGGAAAGGAATACATATTAAGAGGGGGTTATATCCACAGAGACCCAGGAGACTAGTCCTTGTAACTGTGTAGCACAGAGGACAGAAAATAAGATCACTGAATGTAAACCAGGAAACTCAACTGTCTGTAAACTTTGAAGAGCAGCTGGGCAGACAGCATACAGAGACTATAACAAGTTGCCCTATATCTGCATAGATTTTTGATTAAAACAAGCGGAAGTAGGCTTCTCAGAGAATTCCAAACCCCTAGTCAGCTTTTATTTAGGTTTGGCCTTGATATGCTCTGGGCACCCCAAAGCCAAGTAATTAAATGAAAATTGATCATTGGCTTTTGAACTCCTGAGATGTCTGAAGAAAGCAAACCCAAATCCATTGGAGAGATACACTTCAACTTTCAACCCAGACCATCACAGTTTTCTCCCAGATAAAATTTCATTGAAGAGGATTTCACAAGCAAAAATTACAAACATATAAGATAATAAGATCATATAAGCAAGAGGCATCAGAAACAACTAACAGTGTAATTTTATTCTTAGAGTATTATTATTCCTATATTAATCATTGAATCTTCTGCTAGGAACAACAAAATGAATCTTTTTAGTAAAGACACATGAAGTAGAGACTATAATCAATTAAAAATAAAAAAGATATCTGTGAAAGTGAACATTTATTGAAATGAAAAATTAAAGAATTTAAATAAAAAGACAAAAATGGAGTGAGCAGGAGATTAAAAAATAAATACTGAATTACAATACACCTCAGATTACTTTTCATAGCAAAACTAAGACATAAAGAAATGGACAACATATGAAAACACAGGCTAAGAAAAATAGAGGTTAGAATGACAAAATCCTGCTATAGTTTGGACAGGGTTTGCTTGTGTCCAACAAATCTCATGTTGAAATTTGATCCCTAGTGTTAAAGGAGAGGTCTAATGGAATGTGTTTTGGTCATGGGGGCAGATCTCTCATAAATAGATTAATGCCCTCCCTGTGTGGAGTAAAGTGAGTGAGTTCTCACTCTATTACTTCCCACAAGAGCTGGTTGTTAAGGAGAACCTGGCACCTTCCTCCTCTTTCTCTTCCTGGCTCCCCTTCATTTGAGGCCCTCACCAGATACAGATGCGCAATCTTGAACTTTTCAGGCACCCAGAATTGTAAGCCAAACAAATATTTTTTCATTATAAATTATCCAACCTCAGATGTTCCTTCATAGCAACACAAACTGGACTAAGACAAATCCAAATCTATATCTATATCTATATTTATCCAATAGGATTTCCAAAAAATATATAGTTATAATAAAGGAAAGACAAATTTTTAGAGATAATGACAAAGAATTTACCATAATTGAAGACAAGACTTTCAATGTAACGAAGCATAAAAGTTTTCAAGTAGAATGAATAAATAAAAATCTGTAACCAAATATATCTTAGTGAGATTTGAGAATATTAAAAATAAAGAGAAGGTCTTAAAAACAACCATAGGCATAAAATAAAAATGAGATATATGACAAACTTTCCATGAGCAACTAGAAGCCACCTTAATATCTTTAAAGTTCTAAGAAAAAAATAAGACAAAAATAAAGATATTCTTCTATTAAATTGCATTTATCAATGGCTACTTTCCAATAAAAACATTTTCATATGTACTTAAAAAGTAGAGAATTAGGTGTAAAGGGAGGTGACCAAAGATGTTTCTAAAGCACAGAGTGTATAAAAAAATAGAAAATAATAGTAAAAAATAAAAGTACAAAAATAAATCACAGTGAAAATGTTGGGCAGCAACAAATGTATAAAGTGAGAATGATTATCAGTGTTCTAAAGTTCTGGTATTGTTTTGTATGATGCTATATCTCCTGATTATCTTTGTAATTTAAAAATTAAATATATAAAACAGAAAATTTTAAGACTAGTTCTAAAAGAAGGGAAAAAAATAATTTCAGATCAGTGGAGGGAAAAAAAATCTATCCAACAGAAAACTAAAAATAAGAAATATAGAAGCAAAGAGAAAGCATTCTGGAGCATTTCTGATTGTAGGAATATGGTATACGTATTCCTCAAATCCCCTAAATATCTAAATTTCTAGCAATACCAGGGAAGCTTTCCTTAGTTATTCCCTCAAATAGGTTTTCCATGCTTTTTGCTTTTTCCTCTTCTCCCTCAGGGAAAGCTGTGATTCTTATATTTGTTCACTTTACATAATCCCATATTTCCCAGAAAGATTGTCCATTCTTCTTAATTCTTTTGTCTTTAATTTTGACTAACTGGGTTAATTCAAAAGCCTTGTCTTCAAGCTCTGAAATTTTTTCTTCCATTTGGTCTCATCTGTTGGTAAAACTTCCCACTATATTTTGAAATTCCCTAAATGACTCTTTCATTTCCCAAAGTTCTGTTAGTTATTTTTAAAAAATCTATCACTTTAGTGAGTTTTTCATTCATGTACTGAATTACGTTTTTGGTTTTGTTGTGTTGGTTTTCATTTTTCATCAATCCCATTGATCTTATTCTGAATTCCATATCTGACATTTCACCAATTTC
>CAUYSK010113369.1:0-65355 GCA_963575035.1 Avahi laniger | reverse complement strand
CCTCAGCCTCCCAAGTAGCTGGGACTACAGGCATGTGCCACCATGCCCGGCTAATTTTTGCTATATGTATTTTTAGCTGTCCAATTAATTTCTTTCTATTTTTGGTAGAGATGAGGTCTCGCTCTTGCTCAGGCTGATCTCGAACTCCCGAGCTCAGAAAGATCCGCCCACCTCGGCCTCCCAGAGAGCTAGGATTACAGGCGTGAGCCACCGCGCCGGCCTCTTTTATCACTTATTTTTAAAATAATTCATGCTTTATCTGAAGCATATCAGGCACTAATACATATAATATGGATTAAAAACATTAACTGATCATCTTAAAAATATGACAGTTGGTAAGCAATTTCTCCATTGTTATCTGGTTTGCAGATATATAAAATGGTGATAAAAATCAACAATAATACTAGTAATTATGATTTTTGCCAATTTTCATTCATGTACTGTAAATAGTTTTATTTTCTGAATTAAATAGGCACTACAATAAAAATCATGGAAAATGAGGACTGAATCTCCCTCAGTAATGGCGCACTTAAGCATTTTTGCTTGTTTTACCCAGACAAAAAACAAAAGCAAACAACAAACAAACAAACAACAGAAAAAAACCCTGTTCACTCAGGAGCTAATCCATTTTCCACACTCATTATCATTCAGATGAGTCTTTTGTAAGACAAAGATGTCAGCAGAGCTTTTTCCAGGGTCTGAGGACGCCTTTCTTATTTGGATTGTGCAAATAAAGAGGACCCTCTGGATCTAATTAAGAGATTTTTCACCTGCCATCATTCATTCATCCCATTCATAGACATTTATGGAACACGTGCTATATTCAAGGCACAATGTTACATACTGTATTACACTAGGAGTTATGCTACAATGCAGCAATCATAAAACCATACTCTTAATTAATCTTGAGATTTTTAATGATTTAATTCTTTCATTCAACAAGGCCTCATTCACAACCAAGTGCCAGGCTCGGCACTGGGGCTGCCAGAATGAACTCACAATTTCTACCTTCACGTGCTCACAAGCTAATGGGGAAAGGGGGAAGCAGAGACAGAAACACGTAATTGCTGTGCAATGGAGATCCCATCATAAAAGTCTGGGGTGGTGTAGTGGAGCATGTGTGTGTGTGTGTGTGTGTGTGTGTCTGTGTGTGTGTGTGCAGGGAGTGGTAGAAGAGTCAGAGAAGGTCTCCCTAAGGAGATATTTGAGCCGAATCTTGAAGAACGAGTCATAGTTTCCCAGGGGACCTAGGGGAGGATGTTCCAAGGGAGGTGGGACAGATATTCCAGGCACAGGGAAGAGACTCGGGAAACATTTACGGGAAGGTGTGTCCTATCTGGGCAACGGCAGTCACATATGGCTGAGAGGATGTGAGACGACCTGGAGATGAGGTTGGAGAGACATGGAATGAGCCAATCATGTCTGAGGTCAAATCAGATGAACTGACAGATATTAGACTATTTTGATTTACAAAAACATCAATTAAAGAATATTTCAGGGTGACATGATAATGATGAATGAGCATCAGTAAATAACTATAAGAACAGAATCTACTTATTATTGTTGTTATTATTTGCATTTCCCACTCCTTACCATGATCAGAAATGGCTTTTCCCTAGGACCACAGTATTCCCTGTGTCTGGGGAGACTATGAGTTTCTGTGCAGTTAAGCAATCATGGCTGCCACAGTTGGGGAGACTGGGACCAAGAAAACAAATTCAGCAGGACTACACTGGGGAAAGAGCTGAAGTAACAATGACAATAAAACCGTGTCCTCTAGTGAACACCAAAATGGGCCAGCCACTGTGCTAAGTTGCTCACGGGCACCATCTCTAATCCCCACAACAGCAACCCCAAACGAGTCTTATTATACCCATTTTAAGTATGGGAACTGTGAGGCTCTAAGTGGCCAGGTGACTTGCACAGTGCCACTCCACCAGTGAGCAGCAGAGCTAGGACTCATCCCTAATTCACCAGATATTTTCCTCCAGGAGGCTTAATGGAAGTGACTGCCGTAGACCTAGAGAGGTCCTAGCCACCAGCTGAAATCTAAAAGCCATTGCCCTCAAAAGGAAAGACCAGATAGCAGAGGCAGCCCCAGGAATTAATTCCGAGTGTCAGATGTCCTGGTTTTATATTCTCAATTTTTTTGGCCTTAGGAAGGGAGAAAAAGGAGAGGGAGTGGAAGTTGGGGGAGGGGGTGTGTAACAAGCAGTTTGGAGAAAAGTGAAAGCAGGACACTTTCCTCCCGACCCGCAGGCAGGGATCAGCTGGCTCTGGGATTTAACTCTGTCTACTGTGGCAAAGAACAAAGCTCGTTCTGCTTAGTGAAATCCGTCTCAACAACAGTTACACAGTGGGGGGCAGAAACTGTGTGGACATCATAGGATGAAAACATTTTCCTTAATTTATTCCCCTAAAAGATGTGCATGGGAAGGAATATGTGATCAAGAAAATACAATATTAAAATTTGACACAAATTACCAAGGAGATTGTTCCTAAACGTTGAAGTTAGGCAACGTTGTCATCACTTTGGGACAGCGGTCCAATGGAGGAGACCCTGCAGTTTCCCAGGGTTTTGCCCTCTGGTAGCCACCCAGCGCACCACAGTCCCCAGTGGGGACAATGCCTCCAGATGCCCATGTGATCCATGAGCATGGCATCTCTCCCATTATCTAGGTGGCTGATTCAAGAAACCATCTTTTGGGTGTGTCCTTTCATTCATTTCTTCTGTCCCACATGCTGAGAGTGATGACAAGGGTCATTTCTAGTTAATGCTGTGGACAGTGCACTCAGAGTGACCTTTCTGGTTGAGAAGAAGCCATTCAAGGTCTGGATTTTTAAACAGTTTTCTCAAAAGCAAAAAAAAAAAAAGCAAGTGTATTTCGTTGAAGATCAAAATTTGAGTTTACATGTGGGTGACTATAGCTCTCTCGGTCTGATCTCTTTTCATAAGAAACATGATTTTGTTAGGGTCTGAAAAAGAAAATAACTCTAGGATTATTTTGCAGGAGCAAAAGGGAAGCAATTTTCAGCAGAATGGAATATATAATTAATCTTTCCAATGGAAAACGTAACAGTAAATAAGCAAATCACTTAGCAAGGGTCTCTTCTTCTCCCTTGTAGCCATTGCACGAGTCAATTGTACCAAACTATAAAATGCTTCCTGAAAACAATATTTTCTTGATAACTGGGATGATGGTGAAAATTTACAAAGCATTAACTTTCCTCAAGTATATTTTTCAGTTCATCTTTTTAGCATTTGAGATACAAACTGGTTTGTTCTCAGAGTGACATTTTGGGGACATCTTTGAAAACAATTTTGAAGTAACTGAAAGCAAAGCAGTTGACACATAGTGAAAGATCAATGCACTTCGTTCATCTTGGGCTGTATTTTAATTTAATTTTAAAATTAGTCAGTGACAAAGTCTGGCTTTCCCTTCACATCTAGAGCAATTTGCAGCTGTCTGTCTCCCAATCATCAGCTACTATGTAGCCACAAAACAATAATAAAAAATTGTTACAGGCCTCAATAGGATGGATCTTAAACAATAGTCTTCTTTTTGATCATTTGCATTTTTCCTCTTCTTTTTGGTAACCACGAGTTGAATGTAATAAAAGCTGATACTTGGCAATGCAGAGTTTTAGAGATGCCAAGTTTAATTCATCTTTAGATGTTGTCTACAGATGCTTAGGAATAACTTTGTTTGTTGAGTGTGTGTTCCAGCTCAGCTCAGGGCAGAGGCTGAGCTGCAGGGGTGGAGGCGGGAGATGAGGCAGGAGGGATAAAGTCAGGTCTATTTTGTGGCAGGTTGTTGAGGTCATGCTGAATTACAGAGCTCTCTCTAATATCCTGCTCAATCTCAGGTCATCTTCCTTGGCACTTGTCTGAAAGTCCTAGGATTTTGAGAGTCGCAATTGCCTTTGGCAGAACAATTTATAGCTTTGAGTCTTTGCACATGGTGTGTTTCAAAGACTCCTAGGCTCCAGTGCTCTTAAACTTTATCTATGTCTATTGAAGGATCTCGCTAACTTGTCTATAATGGGGCAAAAGGGCCCGTCACTCAGACGGGTGCCTGTGTGCTGGCCTGGCCTGGCTCCTCCCGTGTGAACGTGCCCTGGGGGCTGGGGAAGGATACAGCTGGCCAGAGGCTCCCGACTCTCGCCCTCCATCCTCTCTGATGCAGGTGGCCCAGCGACTGCGGTCCAGCCCAGGAGAACACTGCACACGATCCAGGTGCTCGGTCCAGAGAGAATGTTCCCTATTGAAATCACGTTGGGAACATGACCCTTCAAAGCCAGTCGCTGTGGGTCCTTCTGTTACTTGGAAAAGACCATGTCGAATGTCTAACAAAAGTGTTTAAACAGTCCCTCTCCTTTTCGTGGTTTGTGTAGGAAAAGGTTAAATCTGGTGTCTGTCCTTAGCAGAGAAAACTTACATACATATTCTTGCAGTACACTTACAGAACACATAGCTGGTTGAGAGCAGTAATGTTTGAAAACTTAGTTAAAAGTAACAAAATAGGATGTCCTTTGATCTGAAATCCCTTTGACTAGAAAAACGGTGTCTGTGCATTAAGAAAAAGCTAGGCATGGCAAAGTATGGGCAAAGTGTGAATAATAAAAAAATTTCTAACAACAGTTTTGCCTACAAAGCATGGGACCCTGAAAAGAAAGCACAAGATTCTTTCTCTTTAACCCGTGTTGTTTCCACTGTAAGGTCTCCATGGCAAAACGCAAACTAAACTTTAAAATTCTTTTTAGTTTTGAAAACTATTTAGAGAGAAATGGATTTTTATGTTAATTTTAATGAATGCACTTTTTTAACTTAAAATTAAACACTTTCATACTTAGTTTTGTTGTCTTCCTTTTGAAAATTACTTTTAAAAACAAATAGAACATAGATATAGATTCAATTATATAAAAAATAATATTTACTGTAATATGCTAACTATTTGCCTCAGCCTCATAAATTAAAGGCTGTATCCCAGCATTTCATTGTGAGCTCATTTCTATATGAGATTCATTTAAAATTTTATTACTGTGTAGATCACACAATGGAATAATGGGGTTAATAACTTGATACTGTAGCTGCAGGATTTGCAACCTACTCTTGTGAAGCCGACTGCCCCAGGGCCGACGGCTGCTCATTTATTTCACCATATTTAAATCAATTGTGGAGACAGTCAGACAATAAATTGTGTGTCCATCTCTGCTAATAAAATTGGCATCTGAAACAGCAGAGACTTGTACAAAGATTTAACAGCTCCCCCTTTTGGGATGGATTCTTCTTTGTACCATCTCATGCAAAGAATAAAAAAGGTACTTAGATGTAAAATCACAGTCTTCTTCTGTTCTCTTGTTAAATTCTCTGTCTTACCACCGTAGAGTTGAGCACAACGTTTTGAGCTTCTGTAAAGCTCCTATTTACTGCTGGAGGGGAATTCTTTTGTCTGGGCAGCGGAACAAGATAACCAATTTAATCTTCCTAGTAACACGTGAGTCGCCATGTATCATTTTAATCTGCAAAACACGAGGGCTGAGTAGTGTCACATGCTGATTTTACTTTTCTATGAGAAAGTGACTCCCTGGCTCAATGATGGATTGCTTGTTCTCTTTAAACAACAGTCAAGATGGTGAATGCCCTGGGGTGATAGACAGAGTGCGCAATGGGAATGGGGGCAAATCTGATGGCCCGGTTCAAGTTCACCTGACAAAGCTGGGCAGTCTGCAAGCAGCATTCGAGAAAGGATTATTCACACTTGCATTATATTTTTGAATGCATTTTTCTCCTTGTGCAGCTGCAAAGCTCCCTCACACTGAAGGTTTATGCACCATAATAAAGAGATTTATTTTTTTTTTTCTCTCACTCTCTCTTGCCTCTTACAATTTACACCTAGTTTCTACTGAATGGTTCAGGCAGAGGACATCTGTATATCCAAACTACAGACCACAAACATCATCTTCAAAACAATAGCACTGCAAAAAGACAGTAACAAAAGTCTGATATTTTTGATATCTGAAGGAACAAAGATAAAGTCTCCTTAAATCGAGCTCCACTCCTGAAATGTTGCTTTTTAAATATTGTCATTTCACAACTCTACTCACTCCACAAGCAAAAGATAAAAAACAAT
Organism: Avahi laniger; assembly: GCA_963575035.1. Taxonomy (NCBI): domain Eukaryota; kingdom Metazoa; phylum Chordata; class Mammalia; order Primates; family Indriidae; genus Avahi; species Avahi laniger. The sequence goes on along the minus strand of CAUYSK010113369.1, from coordinate 59,221 downwards.
TATTTAGTTCAATGTAGAAAAATGATAATGGAGTTTTCCTAAGAATTACTTCAAAAGTTTTCAATACCCATTTTGCAATGAGAAATAAACATTAAAGAATAGAAGGAGAACATTTAAAAAGTTTAAGTACAAGAAAGCAAAATCAGTCTCTTTATAAGTTAGGGGTGGGACTGAGGGAATTCTATTTTTTTTCTTCCAAATTTCCATCCTTCTATCCATCCACTTATCTACCCACATCTCACCTTGTTGCAGAATGGCTTTCTGAAGTCTGGAGAACTCAGACATTCTTTCCTTATTGCCTCTCAGCTTATGTTGCAAGAGTTAGTGAGCTAATAAGCACTTATTGGTCATCTAAAACACAAAAAATTATTATTGGTGTTTCAGTTATTCATTTACTCATTATTTAAACCACTAAGCACAACTCTTAAGCAGACTGTATAATAAGCAAGAGCTAGGGAGTAGGAAGAGGCACAACAAGGCCCAGTCCAGGCTGGCAGGATAGAGTCACCTCCAAGGTGACCTTCAGTGATCCTCATTTGCTGGTATTCCTGTCCCGTTGGTCTACTCCCACAATGCATGAGGGTTGGTCTGCGTTGGCCAAAAGGATATAAAAGTGATGGTGTGTTACTTCTGAGACTAGGTTATAAAACATGTTGTGACTTCTGCTTCTCTTTCCCTTAGGAATTCCCAGCTTTACAGACTTTTTCTGTAAAGGTCCACATAGTGAATATTTTTATAGTAACTTTGCAGCATACAGGCTATATCACAAGTACTCAACTCTGCTATTGTAATGCAAAAGCAGCCATAGATAGTACATCACTGAATGGGTGACTGTGTTTCAATAAAACTTTATTTATAAAAACAGGTGACAGTGGCTTTGACCTGTGGACCATAGTTTGCTGATCCCTGTCCAGCAACATCTAAAAGGTCGCTCTGTCAAATAATGGCCTCTTTTGCTGTCAGCAATCTTTTGTCTATATCCTTAGTCTCTCACTCTATCAATATTCTGTTTTCTCGATTCTTCTGCAAGATTTTACACATTGACCACTCCTCCTTGTCTTCTCCCCTGATTAGTTTGTTTGATACAAGTCTCAGATTTCATCATCTCTATTTAATCATTCCTCAGACTTTCCTTGGCATTCCCTCCTTTCTATGACTTTTTTGCATTTAAGAAAAATTTTCATGGAGATGTAAAAACATACACAAAAGTAGAAAGACTGCTACAGTGAATCCCCATGTACCTCCCTCCCTGCTTCAACATCAGCACAAAGGGGCCAAGCTTCTTTCACTTCTGCACCTGCTTTTGTTTTTTGTCCTAGGGGATTTTTAACATATCACTTCATCATTTTGTCTAATACTTAGTCCATAGTTGAAATCCTTAAGTGCCTCAAAAGTGTTATTTTACCGCTAATTTATTGTCCCACTTTTAGTGCTGAGATTGACTGAGGTGTTAGTAGCATCAGCCTGACTCCTGCATTATAAAGTTTCCCATCAACTTGTGTCCTAATAGTTTTAACAGCCATCAATGCTTTCCTGTCCAGATTTTATTCCATGAAGGGATGCAAAATCGAGATTTTCTAGTTCTATTGTTCTTTCTATGTTCATTAGTTGGAATTCTTCTATAATGTTGAATAGAGTTGGGATAATGGGCAAATTTGTCTTGCTCCCTTTCTCAAATTAAAAGTTTTAACTGCTCCACTATTAATTATTATATCGATTTTTTTAAAAAGAAGCTCTAAAAAATCCTTTTATTAAATGTAGAAAGTTTTCCTTTATGACTAGTTTTCAAAGAGCTTTTTTTTAAGCATGAATTTTATTAAATGATTTTCTGCATCATTTGTGATTGTATGATTTTCTCCCTTTATTTTGTTAATAGGATAGATTATATTTTTTTCCCAGTTTCTTTAATAAACTTGTATTCTCCAAAAAAACAGATACAGGGAAAGGATTAGACATGGGGGAAATCACTGTGAAGGATCAACAGGAGGGAATAAGAGTGAGCAGGGGACCATGATGCAGGTCTGACACCCGTGAAAGGAGATGGCAAAGGAAGCAGGATTGGGCAGGGAGAGTCTCAGACTCCGGCTCGGTTTTAAGCAAGTGTTGGTCAGGCCAATGGGAAGACTTTGTGCCGCAGTCAGCTGTTAAGAAGTATTCTGAGCCTAGGGCCTTTGCCATGCTCTGTCACTGGCTGAGAGCACCCTGGGAGGAATCTGGCTTCAGCATAAAGACAGCGATGGATCCAGGGGGCAGAAGCCAGGGGTGTCAGCCAATGCTGCTTCCCTCAGCGGGAGACTGGAATGGGTCCCCTTTCTCCCAGTTGCAGTCATGAAGAGGCATGGGCAGCAACCCCAAACTGAGAAGGGTGTGACTACCTAGTGTTCAGACTCTTCACGTACGCAAGTGTGCGTCCCACCACCAGGTAAGAAATTCAGAATGAACAGTGGAGGCGGGTGGGGGTGAACCAGTTGCAGCCCCAAAGTACGATTGCAGGAAGGAACAGGTTCATCTCACCAGTCTCCCTTCTGTACGGTTCTTCCAACAAGACTGTGAAGGCGCTGCTCCCCAACCTGTGTGAAGAAGAGATCTGCGTGGGGCACGGGATGGGCCGTGCTGGCTGTGAAAACACACCCTTCTGCCATCATGCCATGCACAGATTTAGTACACTAGAAGGAAATACGGGAGAATAGAAAAGAAGAAAACTCAAAATACAGGGAAGATCTAAATATCGTATATAACCAAGAAGCCATAAAATAAAAGATGGATGAATTCAACTATATAAAAAATTGGAACTCATATCACAAAGGTCTGAATTTTTTAATATATGAAGAACTCCTAAATCCATAGCAAAAGCACCTTCTGATGCATCCTTGGTAACTGAGGCACAGGGAAGAGAGTCTGCAGGATCTTACAGTGGCAATGAAATGCAGGCCAGAAAGTGACACTCGCCAATTCCTCTCACAAATCCTTGGCCAGAACCAGTACCACAGCCTCACCCAAGCCCAAAGGGACCAGTCTGTGCCATATTTTATGTGCCCAGAAGGAGAGGAGAGTTCGATATTGGTGAGTGTCACTAAGGTCTGCTGCATTTCCGATCCGGTAGTCAGTCTACAATTTGTTTGGTTTCTCGATGGAAGGTCTTGTCAGAGAAAGACGATGGCATATTTCATTGCACTCCACATGCTGGTTATTAAAGAAGTAAAAAATTCCTCTCTTTCCAAAATTGGTAGTGACATCTTTCTGACCAACAGAGTGAATCTGGGGATCTGTGAGGTAGATGAGCCCTTTCCCGTTACCGGTCACCCAACCTACAAGAAAGGTGAACATACCTGAGTATCAAATCCCCTATAAATGTCAGTCAAGTGTTTTTTTTTTTAGATATACACACATACACACACATGCACACAAACTTAAAGAAATACTTTAAAAACTTGATCATCCTGTGGTTTATATATAGCTAATTTCCACTAAGGAATTTGGGTTGCATATTCCAATTATTGATTTAAGAAGAAAAATGAAATATTGGGTAATTATAGTTGTCAAATATGATATCCAGATTACCAATTTTCAAGGAATTAGAGAGCAAAAAAATGTATAAAATGATTATTAAAATCACAATTTTTAATATTTCTTTCATGATTATTCAGAATTTTGTTTAGTGCCTTACTCATTAACTCATATATTCATGTGTTTGTTCAACAAATATTTATTGAGTGCAGACACTGCGTGAAACATCATTTTAGGCACTGGGGATACAAAAATGAACAAGCTAGTCAAAAATCTTTGTACGCATGAAGCTAACGTTCTTGTGAAGGGGAACAGATCAGAAACTACAAATAGATAAAACATATGACAGAGTGATAAATGCTATGGAGGGGAAATAGGGAAGGTCTCGGGGTGGTCATGGAATCATTGCTAGAAATAATTATAATAAATTTCATTTGTCATTCACACGAAATGCACAGTCTTTGACAATAAGAATTCTGATGAATAAAATACCAGACAAACTAAAACAAAATTAAAATATTAATGTAGATGTTAAAAGAAGTCAGATGCAAGTATGTACAGCTTTATATTCCATAATGATTCCAATTATAAAGCCTGACATCATACTTTTAATGAGGGTAAGGGATGGAGAAAAGGAAAAGTGGGCTGGGTGCGGTGGCTCATGCCTGTTATCCTAGCACTCTGGCAGGCTGAGGTGGGAGAATCGCTTGAAGTCCAGGAGTTCAAGACCAGCCTGAGCAAAAGTGAGACCCCACCTCTACAAAACATAGAAAAATTAGCCAGGAGTCGTGATGTGCTCTTGTAGTCCCACCTACTGGAGAGGCTGAGGCAGGAAGATTAGTTTAGCCCAGGAGTTTGAGTTTGCTGTGAGCTATGATCACTCCACTGCACTCTAGCCTGGTGACTAAGTGAGCCCTCTGTCTCAAAAAAAAAAAAAAAAAAGGAAAAGTAGAAAGAACATAAGAAGATGAAAAATGCAATAATATTGAATCAGTATCACTCAAGCCTACTTGAGTGAAACTAAAAAAGCTCTTATGAATTTCCTCTGGGGTTAAGCCCAACAGAATATGAGCCAGATTCTCCCTAAATATGAGACATCTTGCAGGGGTGGGAGAGCTGTAGCCTTCTGATTTCAAAATTGCTCTTTTTTAAGCACCAAAGGAGGCTAGAAAAGCTTCATCTTTCTCTGCTGCACCCCTTTTAATGATAGGATTTGTTCTGTAAAATTTGGATTCAGTCAAAAGGCTGCACTTAAGAATCCAGAAGGCCAAAGTTTCTGAATTGATTAATTTAATTCTAAATGTAGTGTATATACTGAACAATCTATTAAATAATGATTATGAAGCTAGTTATAAAATATCACATTTACATGTAAGTAATATTAAAAATAAAAAATAATTCTCAGTTTCACATACCTTGTAAATCAACCACAACATCTCTATGATTAGAAAACTCATAAGAAAAATGACCATAAGCCAAGCCATATTCTGTGGCTTTGTATTCTGTTTTCACCACTTTTGTGTTATTTGATAATTTTACAAATTCTCCCAGTATGTAAGGTTCCACACTGACACATCCTTTTATTGTCTTGCCCTCTAAAATCTGAAAAATAGAAATGGGAAATTGTATAGCATAATGGTAAAGGCCATTGACTTTGGACTTGGTAGGTCTTGCTTTAAATGCAGTCTCTGCCACCTGAGAGCTTTGTTACTTCACTTCTCTAGACTTCAATTTCCTCTCCTGAAAAGTGGCATAATAATAACAACCTTTTAGGTTTGTTAGAAGGATTATATAAACAAATTTATGTAAAGTGATTAACATTGTATGTGGCATATAATAGAACTTAAAGTTATTATTAGGCATACAAATTATTAGGCATATATTGCTCACTTAAAAATTATGCCATGAGTGACCTATCCTGGAGGCAAATTTACCAGGACATGTAGTTAGATCATGCCCTGGGACTCTGGGTTGGAATATCAGCTCAAACATTTCTGTACAATGTGACCTATTTTGTGTAGTTGTTTCAAAGGATAATGTTTGTAAAATGCCTGGCACAGCAAGTGCCATAAATAGAGTACAAATAATTATACTATAGAGCTATAGTAACCAAAACAGCATGGTACTGGCATAAAAACAGACACGTAGAACAAGGGAAGAGAACACAGAAATAAATCCACACATCTATAGTGAACTTATTTTCAACAAAGTTGCCAAGAACATACATTGGGGAAAGGTCTCTTTAATAAATGGTGCTGGGAAAACTGAATATCCATATGCAGAAAAATGAAACTAGACCCTTATCTCTCAGCATATACAAAAATCAAATAAAAATGGGTTGAAGACGTAAATCTGAGGCCTGAAATTATGAAACTACTAAAAGAAAATGTTGAGGAAATGCTTCAGGATATTGGTTTGGGCAAGGACTTCTTGAATGAAACTCCCAAAGCAGAGGCAATCATAGTAAAATTGGACAAATGGGATGACATCAAGCTAAAAGGCTTCTGCACAGCACAGAAAACGTCAACAAAGTGAAAAGACAACACACAGAATGGGAGAAAGTATTTGCAAACTACCCATCTGACAAAGGATTAATAACTAGAATATAGAAGGAACTCCAACAACTTAGAAGGAAAAAATCAAATAATCCAATTAAAAAGTGGACAAAAGGCCAGGCATGGTGGCTCACACATGTAATCCTAATACTATGGGAGGCTGAGACAAGAGGATCACTTGAGCCCAGGAGTTAGAGGCTGCAGTGAACTACGATGATGCCACAGCACTCTGGTCCCGGTGACAGAATGAGATCCTGTCTCCAAAAAAAAAGAGGGCAAAAGATCTGAATAGACATTTCTCAAAAGAAGATATACGAATGGCCAACAGGTATATGATGAAAAAATGCTGAACATTATTAGTCATCAGAGAAATGCAAATCAAAACTATTTAATACAGTGAGATACCATCTCACCCCAGTTAGAATGGCTTTCATCAAAAAAGCAACAATGAATGCTAGGCAAGGATGTGCAGAAAGGGGAGCCCTCGTACACTGTTGGTGGGAATGTAAATTAGTGCAATGACTATGGAAAACAGGATGGAGGTGCCTCAAAAAACTGAAACTATGAAAACAGAACTACCATATTACCCAGCAATCCCACTGCTAGGTATATATCCAAAAGAAAGGAAATCAGTATATCGAAATGATATCTGCACTCCTATGTTTATTTCAGCACTATTCACAAAAGCCAAGATTTAGAATCAACCTAAGTGTCCATCAATGGATGAATGGATAAAGAAATTGTGTTACATGTACACGATGAAATATTATATAGCCATAAAAAGCCATTTGCAACAATATGGATGGAACTGGAAAACATTACATTGAGTGAAATAAGCCAAGTACAGAAAAACAAATTTCACATGTTCTCAGTCATATCTGGGAGCTAAATATTAAAACAATTGACCTCATAGAGATAGAGAGTAAAATGATGGTTACCAGAGGCTGGGAAGGGTAGCAGGGAGAATAAAGTGTGGATGGTTAATAGGTACAAAAATATAGTTCGATAGAATAAACAATATTTGATAGCAGAACAAAGTGACTATAATCAACTATAAGTTAGGGCATACTTTAAAATAACTAAAAAAAGTGGAATTGGAATGTTCCTAACACAAAGAAATGATAAATGCTTGAGGTGATGGATGCCATAATTACCATGATTTGATTAATACACATTGGATGCCTGTATCAAAACATCGCAGGTACCCTACAAAGAAACACAACTCTTATGTACCCATAATAATTAAAAATAAAAAGGAAGGTACAAAATGAATGTATTACTAGTTATTATTATGAGTGATAAAAGATGGGTCTAAAAACGTCTCTGGTCAGTGAAAAAATTATTGTAAGTATGAATGCACTAAGGATCTAATATATTTGAGGGAGCAGGGCTTTCTCGATCCAAAGAATAGAAAACTCAACAGGGATATTTGTCTTTTTTTTTTTTTTTTGCCCCCTGTCTCCCGCCAGTGGGGGATATTTGTCTTGATCTATATAAAGGATTATCTTTATGAATAGAGACTGGTCTCAATGGTCCCAGAAATCAGAGCTTTAATCCACGGATAGAAGTTAGAGAAAGATAGATTTGAGCCAAATCTAGGAACTTCCTAACAGCTAGAATTATTTGGAAGTAAAATGGTAATAATTAATTTTTCTTACTAAAGATGTTTAGATCAATTGATATTCAGGTGTGACTGGGAAGATCCAAATGATGCATTCAGGTAGAGAGGGTCATACTTACTACAAATCTAAGCAGATGGAAGCTAATGACGCAGATGGAGGATCCTGGTAATGGAGTTTATTGGATTTTACCAGAATGATGGTGGAAGTACATAGGTTGGTAACAGAAATCTAATCTAATATATATATACAGCCCGTTGAACCAACCCTTGATTTCTTTAATCTTACCAGTAATATTGTGGATGGGATGTAGAAGATCTGTGTTGGAATGTTCTGTTCATAGAGTCTCTTGTTAAATTCTGTCACATAGTACTGTGCAGTCATCTGCCGCTCCACATCGGTGAAGTGGTGCCAGAGCCCCTTCTGCTCCTTATATTCTTTCCCAACATATCTACAAACGGAGAAAATCCACACAACAAAATGCACAAGTGATCTTACTTACCATTGAGTAAGAGGGAGGAATTCAAAGGAGAGATGCAAAAAATGCTTGAAACATGTTACTTTTTCTCTGCTTTAGACAGTCAATATTAATTATTTTGACTTATCTTATTATTCCAATAATTTTGTAAAAGCCCCCTGGACAATGGAACATAGCTCATGTTAGCTGGCCCAAAATGATATTGATTATAAAGGGAAAGTGTCTACTTAATGAATGTAGAAGCTCTCTGGACCTCTGGGCAGACAAGGAGGTCAGCATGGTGTACTGGAATGTGCATGGACTCTGGAGTCAGATCTTTCACATCCTGCAATGTGGCTTCATACAGGTCAATTAATCAAGCTGAGCTTTCTATATCCCCTCCTTTTATGATTACTTCATTTCTACAAATACTTATTTCCCATCAACACCTAATATGTGCCTAACACTGTGACAGTCCTGAGTGTCTTGAAGAAAGTGTGAGGTATGATTTGTATATTTCAAGGGCGTATAGCACAGTTGAAGAGGGAAGACACAAGGCAGTAAATGATTAAGTGTTGAAAGGAGTGAAACAGTAAGTACTACGCTTTACATTTGTTTATACTTGCTGTAAGCTTGCATGAATTTATGAGTAATTTCACCTGTGCTCAGAGTGACCTCTGAGAATTAAAGGGAGTTGTCTGAGTCACAAACCTCAACCAGAAAAATCTCTCTCCAGAAATTTCTGAATCCAATGTGATAATGGAATGCAAGAAGGCTGTGGTTTTGGTCATTCTGACTCCTGAGGATCAGAAAGGAAATTTGACAGTAGAGACTGTAGAAGAGAAGTCTACACGGCATTGGAAAGCAGTCTGCAGAGATGCAGTTGTTGTAATAGGTGTATTCTACCAGTGCTTCAGGCAGTTCTGCTATGGAGAGAACCCAAGACCTGCAGAGCGTTTCAGTCCTAATGGATTTGAGATCATGTGTCTAAAACATCCAGCAGAATAGCTGACATAATGTGGGTCCCCAGTACATGGTAACTGTTAGTAATTAATGAATGATGACGAGGAAGAGAAGAAATCTGAAAATATACATTTTGGCCGACTTTTCAGTCCTTTCGCAATCTCGTAAGTACTTAACAGAAGGACAAGTTCAGCTCGTTTTATATTAGTCATGCACATGTTTTTAAGCAATACCTCCCCAGAATTTCTTCTTGATGAAGATGATGAACCCAGAAAGCATTTCTTTGTCTGCCTTTCTTCTTCACAGCCAGGTAGTCTCCCAGATACACAGCAGTTTCCTGGGCTGTCCATAGTTCAGATTTTTTGGAATATTTTAACAAAAGAGCAGCTGGAAAAAGATAAGATGAAAATGGATCTTATTTTCAAAAGGATGTTCATTCATGAATAGTGTTGAAGTGACACGAGCCCTAATCCAGCTCACCTGAAACCTGCAGCTTCTTCATACATTTTCTCAAATGTTGGCCTCATCTATGACCACAACAGTATTAAAATGCTAGTGATAAGTTATACAAATGTGATACTTTACAAATTACAACATAGAATAGCCTTTGATTCACAAAATCTCTTATTCGTGAAGGCAAGGGATAAAATAAAACCAGGGTGTCTATATAAAAGTAGTAGAAAACAAAGGAATTTTTAAAGCAGAAATCCCCAGAGACCACCTTGGGCCAGGTCATATAAGCTTGCAACTTCTTATTAAATACTATTATTTGAGGATCCCAAATAATAGAGGCTACGATCTATGCCAGATCACATAGGTAGAAATAAACTAAATAATTTTACTTGATAGACTCCTGGCAGCTCCAGGGATTCTAGATTGCAATTGAATTATATCCTAATTTTATCTCAATTGTTTTAAGTTGGGAAAGTTCAGAAATTACTTGAGAAAACGTAGTTACTGTACAAAAGAGGCAAACTCAACTGAAAAAGAAAAAGATAAGAGGAAAAAGTATGGACAGTCTCCACCTTAAAGAAAGGACAAACAGTGCTAAGCAAGATGGCTTCTCTTTGACAGGAAAGACCAACATGAACTCTAAGGAAGGAATGCAACATTTTGGGTAAAGTTAAAATGAAGTAGACAAAGACTTCCTGTGTCTAGGTGGTGATAATGGACAGAGAGGACACTCAGGAGAGAAAATACTTAAAGTCAGACAAACCCACAGGACTGGGAAGGGATGACTGTGGGCTGAGAAAGATGGTGACCAAGGTTGGGTGACACAATCGGAGAAGCTGGGATAAAGATGGAGGTGAGCTGCTTGCCTGCACTCAAGAGGGGTGATGAATTGAGAGAAGAAGAAAGGAGGAAGAGTAAAATGGTTCTGTTTCTGCATCTTTCGGCCTTGCTTCTTCTAATGTGGTTTTTCATTCACAAATTGGTCCACAATAACAATAAAGCAATTCCCTAACTCTAGAAATTACGATTTCAAAATTGCAGAATCTCACAGTAGCAAGGAAATCCCATTACTAGAAAATTTTGCTTTCAAAAAGAAGGGTTTTTGTTGTTGTTGTTGTTGTTGTTGTTGTGGTTATTGTTGCCCAGGGTGGCCTCAAACTCCTGGGCTCAAGCAATCCTCCTGCCTCAGTCTCCCTAGCAGCTGGGACTACAGGCGCACAGTATCAAGCCCAACCTGATCTGTATTTTAATCTGACTTCAAGGTGGCAGGCAAGACACTGGAATACTCTGAAGCAGAAGTTCTCAACACTGGCTTTAAACAGAATCACTGTGGAGCTCATAAGAAATACCGATGCTTAGATCCACACCTCAGACCCATTAAATGGAAATCTCTGCAGGGAGGCATCAGGAGCTTTAAAAGGCTCCCCAGGGGATATTCAAGGTGACAGAGGTGAGAGCTACTATTTAGTGTGCAGTGCTTAGCAATCCATGTAGTTCGTTTCTTCTGAGATGCACTTTGCTCATTTTTCTCATTCAAGTAATTCTTCTGTATATTGGAAGGGCGTTATGATATGACTCTCTGGGCTAAGACAAGAATCTCCTGTCTTCCTTCCAGCTTCTCTGCCATTTCTAAGCTGTGTTAGATGCACTGACTGCTCTGTGGCCTTAGTTTAGGCTCCCTGCTATGGGCCGTGACCTTGGGCTGTTCCTTAAGCAAGAAGGGGTCTGAATGTTTGTGTCTCCCTGCCCCAAATTCATATGTTGGAAGCCCAACCCCACAAGGTGATGGTGCTAGGTAGGGGGTGGAAGGTTTGGGAGGTGATTAGGTCATGGGGTGGAGCCTTCATGAATGGGATTAATGCCCTTATAAGAGAGACCTCAGAGAGACCTCTTCCCCTTCTACCATGTGAGGACAGAGAGAAAAGGTGCAGTCAATGTATGAAAAAGTGGGCCCTCACCAGACCCCAAATCTGCTGGTACCTTGATCTTGGACTTCCAGCCTCCAGAATTTTGAGGAATTTCGTTGTTCATATGCTACCAAGTTGGGTATTTTGTTATAGCAGCATGAATGGACTAAGGCAAGGGGGCCCTTGACTGATACACTGGCTGGCAAGAAACCACTTAGGTGGACAGGTGTGAAAATCTCTGCCTACTTGAAGGATGATATTTAACTAGATCAAACTTCATCCTCCTATAATGTGAATGGAGGAAAAATAGAGAGAAATCAGCTGGTTGGGAAAGAGAATCAAAGGAGACGATAGATGTGGAGTGGGTAATATGGCGTCCAGACTCTCAAAATCAGCTGGTTGGTCATGAGGACCAATGGAGAAGACAGAAGCTGAGTGGGTAAAGTGGCATCACGAGCTGTTTTAAACCCTGAATGATGGCTGTGCCCGAGTCCTCCAAGCTCCAGTCTCCCTCACTGCCTCATGGATCTTTAGATCAAACCTCTAAGTACGTGAGGTAGCCTGAGGAAACCTCTGTTATTTGCAACCATTAAGGTCTGTCCCGCCAACCCAGAGTGAGGCAGGCCCCTGAAGCATACATTCCTCTGTGAGCTCACAAAGCACACCAGGGCTTGTGTCTTTCAGGAGCTTTAAGTGTTCTATAGAACAAGCTTTTTGGAACACAGATGATTCTTGGGGGTGTACTGACAGGAAAGGTTGTACTTACTGTGTGCTTGGTGGAGTTGGCTGGGCTTAAAAACTCCTGTATCCTCCAGCCTCTGAAACAGCCAGTCATGACTCACTCCTGCCAAGAGTTTTTCAAAGTCATCAGGCTGCAAGGTGCGGGCCTCAAGGATCTCCTGCCTTGTCTTTCCCGGCAGGGAAACAAAAGAACTTCCACTGGAATTCAGATAGGACCATGGGCTTTCCCCCTCAGAAGAACCACTGGAAAATGCAGCTGATCTCAACCACCACGCCAAGGATGAGCTAGAGTTCTGACTATAGTTTAGCACGTTTCCAGGTTCGTTTCCCTCCTCGGTGGTAGTGCAGTCCTCATTGAGGATGGGGAAGAGAATGTTACTGCTCACAGAGGAATTGGGGGTCTCAGTACTCTGACCAGGTGGCTGTCTCAGAGCACACAGTCTATGAGAGCCACATCCACCCGTGGAGTGAACATCTGTGCTGCCCTTCTCATCCACAGTGGAGGCATCGGGGTCAATACCCTGCTCTGTAACTGAACCACCACTCTTTCCTGAATGAGGATTCTGTATAGGCCAATGAGGGGGGAAAGACCTACATGCTGCCATCATGGAACCGTTGCCCAGAGCATTGTCCATGACTATATGAAAGTCAAAGGGTGCATCTTCTGTGCCTTCTGCTGTTTCTCCTTCTGGGTCAAGCCAGGAGGGGCTACCTTTCCATGTAAGGCCTGTGCTTCTTTCATTGATTTCTCCTTCCTTCTCTTCCCTATGCCTGTCTTTGGCATCACGGTTAGTTTCTGGAAACTCATCAATTATTTCAAAGGTTTCTTCTTGAACTGAAGGATTTGTGACCATCTCCTTGAGCCCACCAGAATCAGAAGACCAAGAAGCAGAACCACATGAGGGTCTGGAGTGAGCAGAAGTAGTTCTGGGTCCAACATTTCTGACTTCCTGGATACCTTCTGGAGCTCCTTCTGGCAGGCCTGCAGCAGAGGTCAAGAATGTGCTTGTATTGTGAGGAAGAAAGGTTGTCAAGGGCTTGTGTTTGTGCAGTTGGTTTTGAGAAGACTCTGAATTGTCCTCCTGGAGAGAGAGACCACAAAGCTCTGAACACAACAAATGCACAGCTCTACCTTCCTTATTCTTCTCCAGCTCCTCCGACAAGGCAGTGGAACACTGCGTGTCCACAAGGTATTCCTCTTTGCTAGGTTCTTTTCCTGGTGACCTATCATCAATGTGATAATTCGCTTCCTCCCAGCTTGCAAAAGAACTAAACTCTGATAACTTGCTCCATGAACTTGAGCTCTGGCTGTCACTCGGAGACTTGTTCAAGACAGCTCCCTCGCCATTGCTGTGGCCTGGTGGCTCCGTCTCAGCCTCCACATCTTGGTCCAGGGACACTCGAAATGCATCAGAATGGGTCCAGTTTCTCCTTCCTACCCTTCTGAGTGTCTCCTGACTATTTTTAGCCATGTTAGAGGAAGCTATTCCCATACCTTTTTGAGAGCATGATCTGTCTTGAGTAGTACTCACAGTATCTATGTTTTTTGTTTCTGTTTTTAGAGCAGTGATACAGACTCCTGTTTTTGCATCTTTCTGCTTATTTTTGCTGTCTCTACAAGTGCTTTCAAATACCTCACACACTGAAGTATGGTGCCGTGAACAGGTTTCAAGGATATTTTGGAAATCCGCTTGCCCATGCAAGATGGGTTCATCCAACCTGCACTTGAAACTCTCTGGAACATAAGATCTGTCATCTAAATTTGAGAAGCTTTGAACTTGTAAATGGTCCTTCACCTGGGCAACCACAGACATGATATCTTGAGACAAAACTTCTCTGTCCTGACTTCTGGAGGAAGTACTGAAAGTGTACAGCTTCTCCATAGCTTCCCTACAGAGCTGACTGGCCACATAGACCGTCCCTGTGTCCCCATGGAGTCTTCTGTGCACTGTGGTGAGACCAAAAGCAGCTTTGACAAAACTGTGAAGCTCCTGTTTTCCGGTAACAGGCTCATCTCTCCTCTTGGTGAGGAGGCCAATTTCAAAGGACTCTTTGGCTTCAGACAGATACAAATTTTTCATTTCTGGAGGACAGTCATTAGAACTACTGTATGACAACAAGCACGTGCCTCGGATATTCTGGGGAAAAATACCAAATACAAAATCAGATATTGAATTGGAAACTGGAAGTGAGTCAGGACAAACTTTTCATTCCTGGGGGACAGTCATTTGAAATATTGTAGGAAAGTAGACACATGCCAGTGATAGTCTAAGGAAAACAAAAGCAAACATTGAGTTGAGGACCTGAGATCCTTTTGGTGAATCAGGAGTGGCTGGGATATAAGTGACTGGTTGGCATGAAGGGATAAGAAATTAGCTTCCACTACCATCCAACTGTAGCCCTGACACTTTCTGATTAAAGATGATAGATCTGTAACTGCTGCTATTATTAATTTTAGTGGAGTCTGTAGCTGGGAATGGACACAATAAGTTTCTCTATGCAAATAAGGTTGCTGTATATGAACACATCATTAATTTAATAGTCAGAACAATAGAGTGGTGGTTTCCAAATCCATCTGTGCATTTGAATCAACTGGGCAATATTCCAAAATTAAAGATTTCTAAAGTCCCAGAGATTTCCATTTGGTGCGTCTAGAGTAGTGCACAGAAACAGGCATTTGAAAAGGCTCCTTGGGTGGTTCGCTGTGCACCAGGCTTGGGAACCATTGCTCTAGAATAGTCAACATTCTGTCCTCTGGCTGAATTAACTTAGCTCCCACCAGGACGTTGCCATTCTGGCTGATAAAACTTTTCCATAGGTGGAGTCTCGTCACCTTTGCCAACAATGAGGCACAAATCCTACTTTAGGGTTGGACCTCCTCCCCCTGGTCACATCAGAGAGCACTCTGGGGAGAGGTACTAGGAAGGGCTGACTCTGTTTACCACAGCTGTGAGCACGAAGAGGGGTGTGTAGGCACTGAAGGCAGCTGCCAGCTTGCAGGCTTCTGCAGCCGACAGCAGCTGGTGGTCAAACTCCTTCAGCAGGCCCTGTGACAAAACAGGAGGCAAAGTGGGAGGGTGATAATTAATTATCCAGTAGCAAAAACCAGGCTATGAAATTCCTTTGCTTTTCTTTTAAGATTCCAGGGGACCCATTGCTTCTCATCCAAACCCATTTGCAACAGTGTCAGGAAAGAGTAAGTAGGTCTAAAAACTCCCGCTGTTGACTGTCCTTTTCCCCAGCACACACACTCCATCCTCCACCCACACCCGAGGGATGGTCTAATATGAGCAAATCTTTGTCATGCCTGCCCGTGCAGAATAATTCACACGAGCTTCTTTGGAGGATGGGGGCAGTTCCTTGTTCACAGGATTTCTGCACATTTTGCAGCCAGATTGATAGTTTCTGCATTGCTCTTGGCAAAGAGTCCTTTCATTTATGATTTCACAGCAATTAGGATTCACTAACTCATTCTAGAAATATGTATCGAGTACCTCCATGTGCCAGGTCTGTTCTAGACACAAGGGAGGTAGCAGACAATGCACCTGAAATGAGCTTTCTTTCTGTTGAGGGGAGGGATGGATCAGTCAACATACAAAATAAGTAAAATGTATAGTATTTGAGATGATGATAAGTGTTCTGGAGAGAAATTAAGTGGAGAAGGAGTTAGGAAGGTCCAGGGTGGCAAGGAAGTTTGCAATTTTAAACAGTGACAACTTGGATGAACAAGGGCCATGACCTTCATCTTAGATTCAGATTACTAGCAGCAAGCTGTACATGTTCCTTTGCTACACTTATTAGTATGGAGCACAGACACTGTTGACACGGGATATTTCATAAAAATGGCAATATAGATGATAATAATAAAAACCTCAATTTCAGTGCAGTATGGAGAGCCCTTGAACACCTTTGCCACTTCTGTGGGCCAATCAGAGACCTGGGCTCTAGTCTGGACCTCTCTCTTACCGGTTGTGTAAACTGCAGAAGTTACTTAGTAGTTCTCTGCACTACATTTTATTTTTCTCTAGAATGGAAATGATACAGTTTGCTCTACCTATTTCATAGAGTTTTATGTGGAGACAAACACTTTTTTGAGTTATAAAGTCATACATAAATATTAGTAACCATTATTATCAAGAAAAAGAGCCTGATGCTCAGATTTCAAGAGATGGTGATTAAAGTTTTAAAATTATTGCCACTTTATCATTGAGATGGCTCACGTTTAGAAACTGAATTTTGTGATAATTTGAAAGGAACTCAGTGGGGCTCAACATCGCATTGGTGATATTCATTCATTCGCCAGTAACTTTCAACGACTCCTGTGTGTTTGATACCGTGCTAGCTGCTGGGATAAGAAAGCCAGAGAGGATGCCACAGAAGCCGTACCCAGGATCGTTAACATTAATCTAGGAGGGGAGACATTGTGCTCCCCGAGGTCCAATCTCCTGAGAAAGATTGACTAACCACCAAGGATAATGTTGACAGTTTTCTAGGTGATGTCACTTAGCACCATGTTTTTTTTTTTTTTTTTTTTTTTGAGACCGAGGCTCACTCTGTTGCCTGGGCTAGAGTGCCATGGCATCAGCCTAGCTCACAGCAACCGCAAATTCCTGGGCTCAAGTGATCCTCCTGCCTCAGCCTCCCAAGTAGCTGGGACTATAGGCATGCACCACCATGCCCGGATAATTTTTTTTTTCTATATATATTTTTTAATTGTCCAGCTAATTTCTTTCTATTTATAGTAGAGACGGTGTCTCACTCTTGCTCAGACTGGTCTCGAACTCCTGAGCTCCAATGATCCACCCACTTCGGCCTCCCAGAGTGCTAGGATTACAGACGTGAACCACTGTGCCTGGCCTAGCACCATGGTTTTGACAAATGATAATTACCAATTTAACTTGTGGATTGTCTTTAAACTTTCCGTAATCTGTCTTGCTCATGGAAACAAAGATGTCTGCCAGTATACCTAGTGACGTGGAAATGCCCTGTGAGGAAAACACAAACAAATCACAGGTCAAGAATTCACAGTCGATTATTGCTCTTGTCTCATGGCCTGAAGGCAATGATTATCCCTCCATAGGAACTATTTGCCTATTATTATTTTTATTACTATGGCATTAGAGATACTTTTAAAAAAATTGACACACAATAATCGTCCATAGTTATGGAGTACAAATGGGATGTTTTGATACACATATATATTATGTAATGATCAGTACCCTAATTTGGGGGTATTTTTAAACTGGATGCCACGGGGCTTGAAAGATCGTCACATCCTATGGTACATGAGCCTAATGTAAACACAGCTACTTCTTAGTTGGGCTTCACTGATCATCAACACTGACTTGTCCATACTCCTAGGCCTGAGTAATTGGCCCTCACATTCTATCTGTGCTGTAAAAGGATCGTAGCAGCAACACAGCTGACATAGCTCAGGAAAATGTAATAACCTAATGCTTCAGATAATGAGAATATTCCCACAGAATTATAGCAAATAAAATGTCCAGTAGGAAGGCAAATAATGCTTCTCAATTTCTTGAATAAAGATGCTACATAAACAATTCATTGAAGTCCTTGCCCACTCAACTCCAGAAAAATGATTTTACATAAAAGCAACTTGGCCACCTCAACTTTGCTATGAAATCAGGTATAGGCTAACTATTAATATATAATAAAATAAATAGATGAATGGACCAATAGACAGAAATATATACACAGATAATTACACATGATTACAGAAACACCATAAATATGCCAAGGGTTTAGCTGTGAGTAAGGATGAAGCAAGACACAGAAGGAATTACCAAATGGTCCTGGTCCTATGCTCATGCAGAATAAATAAAACTAGGGTAGATGAAATAGAGAAATGATAAACTGATTGTGTCACAGGGATATAATCAACCAAAGACAAATATAGGAAAGGAGAAAAAGAAGCACTAGACAAACAACCTTTTTATCTGGCCAGGGAAGGGTCAAATATCCCACGATGGAAGCCCATATTAACTCTGCTGCTTCATACCACATCCCTGGGGAAAAAAAGGAAGAGAGAGACAGGGCAGAACAGCTAGTATCTGCACTGTTGTGTTAGGAAATACCTTTGAAAACTAATACAGAAAGAAGATTCATTGGATTCTGTTAGAAAACTCAGGGCTGGATTAGATTGACACCCAGCAACCTGTTTTCCCAGTTGTTTCAATACAGACAGTTTTTCTGTTTCACTGGAAAACAGTAAGAATTATTATATTTTATGTGTAATATACATTAATGTATGTTATATAGTTATTTCCACTATTTATAAGAATAATAATTGCCACCTTCTGTTAAAAATTTTCAAACCCTTTAGTTTGCACTTTAAAGTATTATTAAGGTTCTATAAACTTAAAAAATTCATGAATACCCCAAGGAATGAATGAGTAATGTGTCATGGCAGGTTTAGAATAAGATGTCACTGCATCACATGGAGTCCTGCTGAACTGGGTCAGATGCTGGAAATAATATCAAGAACCCTACGGTTCATAGCTACAGTATGCAACTGTGAATTTCTCCAACAAAATTGAATAGAAAAAATATTTTATTAATATTCATAACACTCCTAGAATCTTAAATGTCATTTTCTTTTTGATGAATACACCAAGGCAATTGGGGATTAACAGTTTTAGCCAGATACAATAAGAAAATTCCACAGTAAAATTTCGTAGCCAGACGTGGTAAATGAGCCCTGAGAGGAACAAACGTTAGACGACAGTACCTAGCTTTTGCAGAATCTGCCCTCTGATCTGTATGCAGACTGACTGCACCAGGACCTTGTCACCTTCATTTCTGTAAAGCCAGTTACCTAAAATAAAAAAGAGGAAAAATGGCCTTAAAGTATTAAAGACATAGCCCGGTACAGTAAAATTATATAAAAGCGTTCATGAGCACACGATATCGATTTGTGAGAAAATCTCATCTCTTGATTTAGAATAAGGTCCAAGTCCAAGTCCAGCTCTGCAGGAACTGACTCCTGTCTGGTCTCCAACTCTTCCCGTTGCCAGCTGTGCTCAGTCCATGCTGACATCATTTGTGTTCCTTATAATAGCAGTGGTCTCTTGCTTCATGACATCTGCATGTACTGCTCCCCCTGCCTGGGGCTCAGCTTCAATGCTATTCCCTCAAAGTCCTCCCCAGATTATTGTATTTTATTTACTTATTTTTCAGACAGAGTCTCACTCTGTTGCCCAGGCTAGATTTCAATGGTGTCTTCATAGCTCACTGCAACCTCAAACTCTTGGGCTCAAGTGATCCTCCTGCCTTGGCCTTTCCTGTAGCTGAGACTATAGGCATGTGCCACCACGCCCAGCTAATTTTTCTATTTTTAGTAGTGATGGAGTCTCACTCTTGCTCAGGCTGGTCTTGAACTCCTGGTCTCAAGCCGTCCTCCTGCCTCAGCCTCCCGAAAGTGCTAGGATTACAGGCGTGAACCCCTGTACCCGGCCTCCCAGATTAGTTTATCTACAGTACTATGCCCACTGTCTTGTGATAGCCTCAAGAAGAGTGGGATCAATCCCACCTGCCCCACACTGGTTTGGGTGTCAAAACTGATAACTCCACACACCCAGCAAGAGGATATGAAAAGATTTGTTGCTCATATAATGAAACTTTCTAGGGAGAACAGGGCTGGCAACCAAGTTGGTCCTTTTCACTTGAACACAGGGAGTGGTGAGTGGCTTTGGTTTTTGTTGTGAGTAGAGTGTGTGGATGGGGTAAAATTTCCTGTATGCTGGGCTTGGGTTTGTGGATGAATGGATTTCTTTTTCCTTTTTCTTTCTCTTTCTTTTTTTTTTAAATCAGTCTGTCCAGTGGGGGAGGGGAGGGGGGAGTAAGAGGAGGCCGGGCCTGAACACTGCCACTGGTCAAACGTCAAAAATAGAGTCAGACTCTTTATTTATATACACACCCCCTCATTATCCTCTGTCATATCACCCTCTTTATTTTCTTCCTAGCTTTTAGTCCCTGTGTGTGTGTGTGTATAGTGTAGAAGATGGCAAGGGTGCATATCAGTTTAGTGATGGCAGCCACAAAGGAGAGATATGTGATTAATATTTGTATTCCAAACTGTCTCCCCACTGGAAATGTCCACATGCTTCAAACAGCTTGGGACCTTATATCCAAACATACTGAGCTTAAGAGTCCAATAGAAATTGTGCTCAACGTATCAGGAAATTTGTTGATGTGAGTGCCCAGAAATTCAGATAAGATACCAAAGGCTTAAATTATTTGTTACCCAACTATTAGAACTTGCTTCCTTTCATATATGATTAAATGTTGAAAGTAAATCCATTTTAAAATAAATTTTTGTTAAAGTTCTTATGTTGTAAAATCAAATTTATTTTTCAAATAATTTAAATACATAAAGTCATAAGCATACTCTTGTGAACTTAGATGTTTTTATTTCCAATCATGATTCTTCTAAAAAACATTTTCATTACTACATAATATTTGTGCATATTTATGTGTACATGTGATATTTTGATACGTGCCTAGAATGTATAATGATCGAGTCGGGTTATTTAGAATATCCATCAATTTGAGTATTCATTATTTCTGTATGTTGGGAACATTTCAAGTTCTCTCTTCTAGATATTTTGAATTATATAGTACATTGTTGTTAGGTATAGCCACCATGCTCTGCTATTCCACATTAGAACTTATTCCTTCTATCTAACTATGTGTTTGTACCCATTAGCCAACTTCTCTTTATCCCCCCGCCTCACATCCTTCCCAGCCTCAGGGAACTATCGTTCTACTCTCTGCCTCCATGAGATCAACTCGTTCAGCTCCCACATGAGTGAGAACATGAGATTATTTGTCTGTGTCTGGTTTATTTCACTTAATATAATGATGTACAGTTCTACCTCTGTTGCTGCAAATGGCAGGATTTCTTCTTTTTAAGCCAAATACTATGTCGTTAATATATATACATCACATTTTCTTTATTCATTCACTCATCAATGGACACTTAGGTTGATTCCATATCTTTGCTATTACAAATAGTGTTGCAATAAACATGGGGACGCAGGTATCCCTTTGATACACTGATTTCCTTTCTTTTGGATAAATTCCCAGTAGTGGAATTACTGGATCCTATGGTCATTCGATTTTGAGTTTTTTGAGAAATGTGGTGCTACTAATTTACAGAGAATGAGTGGGGGAGAATTCTCTCCTCTTCAATTTTTTGAAATATTCTGAGGGGAACTGGTATTAGTTCTTCTGTATATGTTTGGTAGAATTGGGCAGTGAAGCCATCTGGTCCTGGGCTTTTCTTTGTTGGGAGTCTTTTTAGTACTGATTCAATCTCATTATTCATTATCAGTCTGTTCAGGTTTTCTATGAAGAGACTTCAAAAAGTTCATGGAAAAATGGAATTAAAAGATAAAAATAAAACATATAAACTTTATTTCTTGACATAAGCTCTATCAAGCTCAAGACACTTCTGTGAGTGATATACCAGCCATTCATTCCATCCCTAAAGAAGTGGGGGTCCTGGGAGGTTAACCATGTCAATGTAGCCCTTTCTACATTTATTAACTGAAAAAAAAAATGGGTGCCTTTTAAAGATTTTTTTAAGATTAGGAAACAAAAAGAAGCCGTAGGGAGCCAAATCAGGACTATAAGGTAGATGCCTAATGATTATCCACTGAAAGTCCCTGTTTGATGAGGGGAATGAGCAGGAGCATTGCTAAGGTGGAGAAGGACTCTCTGATGAAGATTTCCCAGGCACTGTTCTGCCAAAGCTTTGGCTGACTTTCTCAAAACACTCTCATGATACGCAGATGTCATTGTTCTTTGGCGCTCCAGGAAGTAAACAAACACAATGCCTCGAGAATGCCCCTAAACTACTGCCATGACTGTTGCTCTTGACCTGTCTGCGTCTCCTGTGACTGGACATGTCCACTTCTCGGCGGCCACTGCTTTCACTGTGTTTTGTCTTCAAGATCACACTGGTAAAGCCATATTTCATTTCCTGTTACAACTCTTCAAGGAAATGCCTTAAAATCTTGATCTGACTTGTTTAAAACTTCCATGGAAAGCTCTGCCCTCGTCCGCAGCTGATCTGGGTTCAGTGGTTTTGGCACCCAGAGCGGAAAGTTGGTTCAACTTTAATTTTTCAGTCAGAATCGTGTAAGCTGAACCAACTGAGATGTCCACGGTGTTGGCTATTTTATGTGACGTTAATCATTGGTCCTCTTCGATTAGGAAATGAGCAAGATTTTTTCCTTGTAAGTTGACGTGGACAGTCTGACGTGGACAGTTGATGTGGCCTGTTCATCTTCAACGTCGTCTCATCCCTTTCCAATCACAGTTTTTCTAAGGGCTGCTACTGAGCCCTTTCTGAGGCCCACAGAGTTTCCCACCTTGGCAACTATTGTCCCTTACAGAACATATTCTATAACGAAGCAGGCAAATATTAGACACCTTGCTTGTTTTTTAAAGTAGAGAAGACAGACACACAGAGAAGTGAGCTGCTTGATTAAGGTCACTTCACTCATCAGTGGCAGAGCCACCGAACATTCAGTGCACAGTAAGCATTAAGTCACTGAGTTGTTACTAAATTAGAACTCTGGTAGGGAATGAGGGTAAAGCTCACTGTGAGATATGGAAGGACCTACCTGTTGCTCCATTGTTGCTTATCAGACTGCTCAGAATATACTCTGCTTTCAAAAGTTTCCCTGAAAAGAAGAGACCCAATGTCACATAATAGTTCTGAACAAGCACTTTATTACAAGTTGTTTATGCTCCAAGGTTGATATACTGTGACAGTGACCATAACCACTCTTGAAAATGTTCTATTTTTAAAACTTAAAATCAATCATGACATCATATATAAAAGTCGAAAAGAAAGATGAAGTTTTCAGGAGTTGGTAAGGTGGGGAGCTGTATGGCATCTGAAATGGGAATTAAATTCATACGTGTATATGTGTGTATGTGTGTGTGTGTATGACTAATTCATTCATGTAGAGCATGGCTTGAGTAGTAGAGTCAAACTTCCGTAAAAGGCTATGTCTCCTCTCTGCGAAAGCTACACCTCAAGATGCGGAATACAGTTGCCCATGAACAGGACTATTTATAGAGTTATCAGGAAGGAATTTGGAGGTGGGGAGTGAGGAGATTCCTGCTCAACTTTTTACTTGTTTTGGTTTTCACCACATAGGAAGGGATTAATCTACAGGCAGCTGCTGTCCATAAGTGGGAAATGCAATCATTTATTCTTCACCCAACCATTCCTTCTTCCAGGTGTCTCTAAGCCCTGTATGATCTGACTCCTGGCACCTTCTTTGACATTATCTCTATTTTTTTCCCTCCCTCCCCTCAGTCACAGTGGCCTCCTTACTGTCCTTTGAATCAGCCAGGCTTATTCCCAGATAAGAGGATTTATACTTATAAATATTTTAGTTTATAATGCTTTTATCCCAAATATCTCCAAAGCTTGCTTCCTTCCTCTTCAGGTCTTTGCTCACCTGTCACTGTCTCCTAAGACCTTCCTTGACCACTATTTTAAATTACACATATAGACATGTACCCTGGCTGTGATAGATTGTGTTTCCAAAAAAGACCACAGCAATATCTTCCATCCCACGTGCTCTTTTGTAATGCGACCTTGTCACATCTGCATCAGGAACTGGGATCTAGAGTTTATGTCCCCTCTCCTTGAGCATGAATTGTCCATGTGACCTGTTTTGGCCTATGGAATGTGGCAGAAATGACACTGTGGTACCTTTCTCTCCTGGGCATTAGGAGATCTGTAACTTCTACTTTCGCTTCTTGGAACCCAGCCCAGTGCTCTGAGGAAGCTGAGGCAGACACATGAAGGGGCCCATGTGGAGGAGAACTGAGGCCCTGGTCTAGCTGGCAGCCTAGACCTATCTCCCCACTAGAATGTAAACCTCATGACAGTACAGAGTTTTGTCCATTTTGATCACTGCTCTGTTCCAGCAGCAGATAATAAATATTTGTCATTTATCCAAACGAACATCTGAATTGTTGGGGTGGGAGGGGAGAGGCGGTGGGGGGGGACTGTGCTCAGAGCTGGAGACTGAATAATAAACAAGACAAAGCCCCTGTCTTCAAGGTAATAATAATAATAATAGCTACCATTTATTAAGCGTTTACTCTGTGGTGGGCATTGTTCTGAACTATGAATAGGTACTCCATTACCTTCATTTCACAGACGTGGAAATGGACCATACAGAGGCTAAGCCACATGACCAGAAGACATGAGCTAAGGCAGCCTGTTGTGAGTCCCAGCTCTCACTGTGCCATTCTGCTTCCCAGAGTGACCAGGACTTCAGAGTGACCAGCACATTTTTGTAGAGCACTGTCTTCAGCCATGCAGGATATAATTTTCTTCTCTCACATTCTCTTTCTGTCCTCAAAGGAAGGACCATGTAATACAAAGCAACCTTTCTGCCTTCTTAGAGTTTCCTACCTTCTCTACTTCCCTTACCTAATTTTTAAAAAGTTGCTGTGCTCCTTCCTTTCTTCTTTCTTTCCTTCCTCCCTCCCTTGCTCCTTCTTTCCTATCTTACTCCTTCTCTGTTTTAAAACCTTATTGCTTTACTATTTTTTTTTTTTTTTTGAGACAGAGTCTCATTTTGTTGTCCTGACTAGAGTGAGTGCTGTGGCGTCAGCCTAGCTCACAGCAATCTCAAACTCCTGGGCTCAAGCGATCCTCCTGCCTCAGCCTCCCGAGTAGCTGGGACTACAGGCACATGCCACCATGCCCGGTTAATTTTTTCTATATGTTTTTAGTTGTCCAATTAATTTCTTTTTATTTTTAGTAGAGACGGGGTCTCACTCTTGCTCAGGCTGGTTTCGAACTCCTGAGCTCAAACAATCCGTCCGCCTCAGCCTCCCAGAGAGCTAGGATTACAGGCGTAAGCCACGGCGCCTGGCCCGTTTTACTATTTTTTGATATTTATTTATGGGTCTGTTTCCTCTCCCAACTGGAACGACTTAAAGATCATGAACCATATCTTAATCAGCTTTGTGACTATCCCCAAGGCTTAATGCAATTCTTGGCATATAGCTTTCAACATATATTTGAAAGAAACAAAAGAAAGAAAGAAAGAAAGAAAGAAAAGAAAGAAAGAAAGAAAGAAAGAAAGAAAGAAAGAAAGAAAGAAAGAAAAGAAAGAAAAGAAAGAAAGAAAGAAAGAAAGAGAGAAAAAGGAGGAAAGGAATGAAGGAAAGAAGGAAAGAAAGAAAGAGAGAGAGGGAGGGAGGGAGGAAAATAAAAGAAAAGGAAAAAAAAGAAAACCAGGATATGAAATCATGGTTCAGGTTCTGATAAAATTTACTCATACCAATGTCTTTAGAAAAAGACAAATAAAATGAGATACCTGCATGAATAAATTATATCAATGCAATCTCTTTTCTTAAAAGTTATATTCTCTAATTAGGTTTTGTTGATATATAAGAATGGGCATTTTAAAAATATTGATCTTGTAGTCATCAACCTTGCTGAGTCTCTTAATTCCAACAATTAATCTGTGGATTTCTTGGAGTATTCTACGTGCGCACTCATATCGTCTACAAATAATGATAATTTTGTTTATTCATTTCTATTTTTTATATCTTTTATTTCTTTTTCTTTTCTTATTGCTTTGGGAGGACTTCTGGGTCAGTATCAAAGAGAAGTGGTAAGTAAGGTATATTTTTTTCTCTAACTGACTTTGCAAGGAATCCTTATTATTTTTTATGATTAGTTTTGCTGGAGTTTTTCAGTTGCTTCTTTTTATTAGGTTAATTAATTGCTTGAGCCCAGGAGTTTGAGGTTGCAGTGAGCTAGGCTGACACCATGGCACTCTAGCCCAGGCAACAGAGTGAGATTCTGTCTCAAAAAAAAAAAAAAAAAGAAAGAAAGTGAATGAACTTGGGCTTTTGAACAGTTAACCTCCACAAGCCGGTGTCTCTCATGTCCTGTCTCTGTCCCTCTCTGCATTCTGCAATTGTCCCGTTTCCTATAGTTAGTACAGTTCCTTTTCAAAGGAATTGAAGTCAAGAGATTTTAACCTCTTAAAGATCAGAGTTATTAAAATAATAGCAATAACTAAAACCAATCAAAAAAAAAGAAAGAAAGAAACGAGCCAGTCCTGTTTCTGGGAGGGGCAACTCGCTTTCTCTTTTCCCTGTTTAATCTTTCACTTCTGGAAATGAGAATAGCAGGCTGCACATTTCTAAATCTAATGCTTATTGGCAATTTAAATAATTCGAGAATTCTATGGAAGTGGACTTCGCTGCCATGCGTCGCAGACCCCCTCTCCCCTCTGACCCCCTCCGCAACACGTCTTAAGTTAGAATGTCAGCCTCGTTTTCATCGCATTCACAGTGATGGGAGGAAGAAAGAAAGATACTTTAAGACCTAATCAGGTACTGTACCGGTGTTCTGAATGATGCAAAAAAAATCCCTCAAATTACTTCAGTGGGTTTGTCAGCTCTATTGTTGGCTTAGTCAAGTGGCCCTACAGAAAGGAGACAGGAGACCTAAGAGAAAATAGTAGAGTTCTAATCTGCTTTTTAAAGGCTCTTGGTCAGAAGTACAGCGATTCAGATACCCCTGTTTGAAAGCAGCAGGACAGATTTGTTAGAAGACAAAAGCTCCAATTAGTATTTTCCACACCCTTTCACAATTTTCTCGACTGCTTTTGGCTCTGAAACCCTTTATGCCAGGCCTTTGTGCGGGCACAGGCGGGTGGAGGGGCGGGCGGCGAGGCTGGCGCGGGGAGGTGGCACCGGGGTGCCCGCGGGGGTCGGGCAGCTCCGGCCGGCGGCCCGCGGCAGGGGCCTACCTGAGTTGGCCGCGACGCGGGCTTGGCGAATGACCACCTGCGGGGCGATGGGCGTCGCGGGCTGCAGCGTGTGCAGACCCTTGGCGACCTGCAGCAGCGCCCCGGAGTCGTCGCGCCCGTAGAGACACCGGTCCAGGAGGAACACCACGGCGGCCGCGGCCACGCAGTCCTGGGCGCGGATGGAGGCCCGCAGAGTCGCCTGCAGCGCGCGCGGCCCACCGAGGGAACCAGCGAGGGAGAGAAGGCAGGTTTAGAGCCGAGCTTAGCCTTTTAGGAACTTTAGTTACAACAACAACAGTGAAACACACAGCGTGGGGGAGAAACACAGTTTATTAGGTGATTGAACCCAAAGAAAGTCCAGTTCAGTTGGGGGGTGTTTCCTTCATTCTATTTCTCCCATTCCGTTTCTAAAATTATGCAAGTGATCAAGGCATATTTCCTGTTGTTAAAAATTCAAACAAAAATATATAGGTGGGAATTAAAAGTTCCCCGCAGTTTTCCCTGTACTGTTTCTTTCCCTCCTCCCCTAGTCTTATTAGTCTCACTCTCTGATAATGGTTTGGGAGAGAGTCTTCCAGAACTTCTGCCCTTTTATCTATACCTAGGCATGAACTGATTCCGTGTCTGGCTTTGCACTCTGCTTCCTACCTGCCTTTCTCTCTCTCTCTCTCTCTCTCTCTCTCTCTCTCCAGCCTTGGGTGGTTTCTTTCCATGCAATAAGATGACCAGTATTCCATCACATTATCAGACTTTAAACTGTACTATAGTTTACTATAACTGTAACTATAGCAACCAAAACAGCATGGTATTGGTACAAAAATAGAAACATAGATCAATGGAAAAGAACAGAGAACTCAGATATAAAACTATCTACCCGGCCGGGCGCGTGGCTCAGGCCTGTAATCCTAGCACTCTGGGAGGCCGAGGCAGGTGGATCGTTTGAGCTCAGGAGTTTGAGACCAGCCTGAGCAAGAGCAAGACCCCATCTCTACCAAAAATAGAAAGAAATTAATTGGGCAGTTAAAAATATACAGAAAAAATTAGCCAGGCATGGTGGCGCATGCCTGTAGTCCCAGCTACTCGGGAGGCTGAGGCAGGAGGATTGCTTGAGCCCAGAAGTTTGAGGTTTCTGTGAGGTAGGCTGATGCCATGGCACTCTAGCCCGGGCAACAGAGTGAGACTCTGTCTCAATAAAAAAAAAAAAAAAAACTATCTACCTACAACCAACTGATCTTCGACAAAGCAGACACAACATACGCTGGGAAAAGGAACTTTATTCCATACATGGTGCTGGGAAAACTGGATAGCCACGTGCAGAAGAATGAAATAGGATTCCTGTCTCTCACCACTTACAAAAATTAAGATGGATAAAAGACTTAAATGTAAGGCATGAAACCACCCAAGGCTGGGGTGGAACCACCTGAAATGAGTAGAGGAAACAACCTGATGTTTTCATCAGCCAGAGTAGAAAATCCTGTCATTCACAGGGAATGGGGTAGAGCATTCTGAGGATATTGCTTTAGTAGAGACACAAAATTAGCCTTAATCTGTTGTCCAACTCTGAAAGTTCAGAAGTAAGCTTCAGAAAGATCGAACTATTTCCTAATTTGACTGCATCCCAGAATAAAGCTCAAGAACATGTCCCACCAAGATTCTGCCATCTGATAAGGTGAAATTTATAATATCCGGCATCCATTAAAAAATTGCCAGGCATGAAAGAAGCCCATGTTGCACATAAAAAGAAATCAATAGAAAGTGGCCCAAAATGAGTTATAACTGTATTTTTTATGTTCAAGAAGGTAAACTAAATATTAGGTATATGAAGTAGAGACATGGAAGATATAAAAAATGATCTAAATCAAACTTTTAGAGATTAAAAAAATACAATGTCTCAGATGAAACCACAGGTATGGGGGTTGGTTTCCTGGCTCCACCATTTATTTGCCATGGAAAGTTATTTTACCTCTCTAGTCTCAGTGGCCTCATGTGTGAAATGTGGATAATATCTATCTGCAATGCTGTTTCAGGATTAGAGGATGTGTGGGTCGAATGCTCAGCACTGAGCTTGCCAAATGGTGAGCGCTTAATAAATGTCGTGGAACATTAAGAAGAAAAGAGAAAAAAAGGAGTCAGTCACTCATTCCCACTCATATGACAAAATGTCAACAACAGGCAAAGACAGGCTCCCAAAATCAGTTTCAATGGAATTCTCAGTCAAATAAAACAGAAGGAACAGGTCACACATATAACATCGATAAGGCTTATCTCAGAAAACGGCCAGACCTCTGATTTCTTAAAATCCCTTTCTTCTCTTCACCAACTCTGAGGATTGATGGCATTGGAAGGAGGAAGAAAGGGGACATGAACAGTCTCCATGGCACTTGGAAAGCTGGTTGGAAGGGGCCTTCTCAGCATGCACGTGCGAGCTGCTTTTAGTCAGTGCCAACGGAGGAATCACTCCCCGAGCACCTGTAAACTGATGCCGCAAACAGTCCATTCTGCATCCCTCAAGAACACACCATATATTTGAGTGGAGAACATGGCCTAATCTATTTTCCCCTCTTCTACTCTTAATGGATTGGAGCACAAAAGCCTGCGAGAGGGTGACCTGCCAGACAAAAGGGCCTTTGAATTCCTTGGAAAAGTAGACTTGGAGGAGGATGGAAGGAATCCAAGTGGCCCTATTATTTCCACTTGCACTAATTAGACATTTTTCTGTCAGCTATTGAGCACTGCTGAGAGGCCAAACTCACTGAATTCATTTCTAAAGTGTTTACAGAAGTTTGCATCTGTTTGTGTCTCTTCAGGAGGAAAATAAGCACTTCAATAGCATTGTGGAAAATCTAAACGAAGCATCCTATTCTGGAGGGCCTGGCAGCCCCGCAGCTGCGTAATTTAACCCTGTTCAGGGCCCAGGCCTCTCGCATCTTTCTCCAAAACCTAACGATGCAAAATTTGGAGAAGTCAACACGGGAGAATCTTTCCTTTCTTTTCGTTTTCTTTTTGCTCCCTCTTTTGAACCGGCCGCATGCTGTGCACTACATGCGGATTTAGGTGGGTGTCGTTCTTCCATCCCCTCTCTAGTGTCCCCTACCAGCACTCTGAGAAACTAATACCCACTTTCATTTGCTGCCAAGTGAGGGGATAGTACATTCCTCAGCAGCAAAGCAGAATACATCATCATCCTGGGAATCTTCCCAAAACGTGCGCCGGGGGACACTGTCACATCAGAAGGAGAGGAATGAAAGAAGGCCAGAGTGTGTGGCAGGGAAGGGACGCTAAAGAGAGTTTCCCTACATGGCAAAATGTGCCTGGGTTATGCACAATTAGATTAACATGAAAGGGACTCCCTCTCCCTCCCCCACTCCCCAAAAAGGAAAGAAAAAGAAAACAACACAAAAACCCTAACCCACTGACGACATGGCAATGCCTTTGAAATGCATATTGGTCTACACGGAATTGGATTCAGGATTCTTTGTGTTTGGGTTCTTAGACCTACAACTGACCTGCCATCAGAGAGGACTCAAAAATATTATCCTTTTAGCTAGTGTCACAATAACAGGATTTTAGTGTTGGGATGAACACAGTATATATCATGATCAAAAATGAATAACAGGAATTCTATTCCTTTCTTTCCTCAGAGGCTGAGTTAAGGGGAAGATTGTCCCAACAGCCACCAAATTGTACTTTTGTTGTTGGTGGTGAGTGATTTTGTTTAAATAAAAATATGTAGATGTGGACAAGAGAACATGCTGGGTTTCTAAAGAGACAGGCTCACAATGCATGTACACAGACACGCACACACACACGCAGTCGTGTTTTCACATCTGTTTCCGGGATGGGAAACACAGGGATCTGATTGAGTTTACGGCACAAAGGGAACTTCATGGTGAGGAAGCTGAGTCAGGTGGTAAAGGAATTAAACTCCACAATGAGATTTTGATACACAGATGATTGAAAAAAATGCTAAAGAGCCTTTTCTAAGGGCTTTCACCGAACAGCAGCAAGGAAGAGTGTGTGTTCATGGCTCCGTGCTCTCCACCAGCCCCGCCCACCACTGAGCATCAAGTTGGGGTCCCAGCTATGGGTTCAAAGCCACGATGTGTTCACAGCAATGACAATGGCAGCTGTTCTCAAGGGGGGCGGGGTGAGGGGCCTCAGATCTGAAGCCATCTGGCACTGTAATTGGCAGGAGCAGTGTAAAGGGAAATTATTGCTGCATAGCAAATTGGAAGATGGAAAAAGGCAGGGAAAGATGGAAAGGAGGTGGGGAAGTCCTGAGGTGAGGAATTAGCAGAGTAAAAAAATAAATAATCAATGCCTGCATAGCTGTGCATCAGCAGCAGAAGCAAAGAGAACCATCAAACTGGCCTACTCAAGGTTGATGGAAAAACAAACATGGCGCACTCTACATTTGTCCACCCAGTAGATGGGACAAGGAGGTGAGAAGAAAAAAACCGAAGTTGCTTAAGGTTTATGCCCAGGGCCTATTAACAATCCATTGGCCTTTCTTTCATTTTACCAATGGAAAATGCAGATTCAAACACTTTTGAAAAACAGTTGTAAGTTTACTTTATCGCAATACCTAAAGATAATATTTTGGGTTATCTCTCCCTACTTTCCCTCTCACCCTCTCTCGGATCTACTACAGAAGGAGTTGGCTCTCTGTTAAAGAAAAGGCAGGCAGCACCACATAGAAAACCACCCAGCCAGGATCCTGTGACTCTCACGGCCCCTGAGACCTGTGACTCTGTGTGCCTGGTCTTCCTTCTGCGGCCACCACGACTCCAGTCATCATTCTTGGTGAATTCACAGCCACGTTGGTGATTCATCAGCACATTGGTCTCTCTGGCCTGTGACTCCTTTCTCTCTTGCTCTGCACTCAACCTCAGTCACCTACTCCCCTGGTCGGTGGTACATTAGGACTTGCCACTTTGACAGCACCCTGGTCAGAATCTCCATCCAAGCATCCAATTGTCTGAGCTTTCTCTCCTGTTCTTCCAGCTTTCTTTCACCACAGACCAACCCCAACAATTCTGCAGCCCTTTGGGGACATCTGTGCCATCCACTGACTCTATCATTTCCCTGTCCCAGGAGTCCTCTCATGTCCTCACTTGCCTCGTTAAATTCCATGATGCATCAGTGTCATGACTTATAAAAAAGCATTCTTGACTCCTTTGCCCCTTTCTGCCTCTGTTGTATTGGTCTGGCAAATTCCAACCATGTTTGCAGTTGGGGGAAATGCATCCCTATCTCTCACCACTTACAAAAATTAACTCAAGATGGATAAAAGACTTAAATGTAAACTTAAATGTAAGGCATGAAACCAAAAGAATTCTAGAATAAAACGTAGGAAAAACTCTTTTAGACATCAGCATAGGCAAAGAATTTATCACTAAGAGCCCAAAGGCAATTATAACAACAATAAAAATCAATAAATGAGACTTGATTAAATTAAAAAGCTTGGCACAGCAAAGGAAATAATCAACAGAGAAAATAGACAACCTACAGAATGGGAGAAAATATTCACAAACTATACATCCAATAAAGCACTAATATTTAGAATTTACAAAGAACTCAAACAAATCAGCAAGAAAAGAGGATGCATTCTTCCTCCACATCTCAGTCACCTGGACTCCTGGGGAAATGCCCCTGTTTCCAAAGAGTACCATGTCATATCAATAGACAACAATTCTTCTCATCTAATGTGGAATCTGAAGACCCTTGTACCTGATGCTGGGATGATGATCTCTTTGTTTCTTGGAAACTGAGTCCACCCCATAGGAATAGTATTCCTGTAACAACTGGCCCAGTCCATCAAAGGTTAAAGCTAGGAAGTCTTACGCTTTGCCCCAAAGGCACTGAGGGAACAATCCAGAATACCAGTCACCACCACCCGAGGCTGCTTCTATCTCAGGAACTGTCAGTGATCGCAGAGGAAGTGGCCAGTCCAGCACTCAGAACCCTGCAGTCTGGGGTTCTTCCACTGCTAGTTATTCATTACCTCTTCCTTCCCTTTTTTTTTTTTTAATTAGTGGTGATATCAGGGGAGGGACTCATAAGTTCAAACTGTCAGACTCACAAACATGCTATTTAGAATGTTAAGTTGTTTGCATTCTTTGAAAGGTTGCCTGTACGTGTTAACTGATAATTCTGAAAATATCTCGCAGTCATTTTTTTATGTCCTGATAGCAAGATTTCATTAGAGGCCTGATTACTCTATTTGATCTTAGTTTCTGTCTGTCTTACCTCATGACTCTAAAACAATCCTATCTGGCCTTAAGCCACGTCCTTTTGACAATTAGCTCATACGGTAACAACAGCTGCAATGCACTGTTAGGCCTGTTCTACGCATTCTTTGTATCTACTCCTTCAATTCTCCAAATAATCTAAAAAGCAGGTACTATTAGTACCACTACATCACAGAAGTGGGAAAATGAAAGCCATCAGTTTAGATAACTTGCCCCAAATGACAAAGCGAATATGGGGAACCCCGATAGTCTAGCTCTAAGTCAGCTTCCTTAACCTCAACGCACTGCCTTACATTTATCAAGATTGTCATTGTCATTGTTACCAAAAACATATACTAGAATGGTGACAGATATGTAATACAGAAAGAACTGTTTGGACTCTATTGTCCCAAGGCCTTCTGTTCTTTTTTTTTTTTTTGAGACAAGGCCTAGCCTTGACACCCAGGATAGTGTGCAGTGGTGTCATCACAGCTCACAGCAACCTCAAATCCTGGGCTCAAGCCATCCCCCTGCCTCAGCCTCCTGAGTAGCTGGGAGTACAGGTGTGCACCACCACACCTGGCTAATTTTTTTATTTTTTGTAGAGACAGGGTCTCTCTCTTGCTCAAGCTTTAAGATACAAACATATCTTAAAAAGGAAAGTACTAATTCCAAGAATCTATGAATTTGTTGAGCTTAAATATGCTTGGCTTGAGCCCTCGTGAGTGGGGCAATCCTGTTGTATGGGGCAGGGAGGTGATCACCCCAGATCAAAGACTGGCAGAGGGAGGTGGCCACTGAGGGGGCATCTGGGCATATACCAGCTGAGCTGACTTTGTGGCATGGCTTGGGGACAAACTCTCTGAGCCAATCATCTTATCTGCACAATGGGCATAATAAATTCCTCTTCGCAGGGTTGTCATCAAGATTGTAAGCTGTGAAGACTATCTCAGATGGAATCAGATGAAATGGCCAGGATTTGAAGTCTGCTGACACACAAAGATGATACTTTCATGTGGGTTCCACCTCCGATAGTGTCAGATATATGGAGATAACATTATTTCTTAAGCTCCTTGTTTACTTAATACATAAAATGTGGGAGGTGATGTTGTTACTTGCCAATGGGAGAGAATGAACACAGCCCCAGGATTTATTTTCTGAAGGTCATCACTTCCTTTTGTCCACCCCGCGCGTGAACCTACCCATCTTCTGCTTGCATTTTGAGCTGGGCTGCTCTGCCCACTTGTCTAGGTTGAATTGATTCCTCCGGGACTTGGCTCAATCTTCGGGCCTCATTATGGGGAGACACGAAATTCATGCCGAACGGTTGGCTGCATCAAAGGGATAACTTGCATGCCTGATTCTGCGGCAATCAAAGCTTCCTTGGTAGAATTTTAGGACAAGCCACCATTTTAATTTATCTTCCATTGAAACTTGAAAGTACCATATTAAAAGGGCAGTTTTTGGCAGAGTTTTAGAGCAGGGTTTAAATCCTTGGCGATTTTAATCATATTCGATCTTAAAGTCTGAAAATACATAGGCCTTGGAGCTAATATTTGTCTTCTCAAGCTTCATCCCCTTGGTGCTTCATTTTCACTTACTCAATGAAATTTATTTTTAAAGAATCTGAACCTTTTATCTGGCTTCTTTTCTAAACAAGAACTGGAATAATGTTCAGCAGAAGAAATTAAAGTCTTAAATGCTGATGATTGGAAATTATAAAATTTCTGGTTTAATTAACTCTGCTCCGAATAAAAAAGTCAAGTCACATTAACAAGGGGCAAGAGGGGCAGGCCATGGAGCAGCAGAGAGAAGAGGATGCCACGAGGGAAAGTCTGGGCCAGTCCTACGACAGCCCCTTTGCTTGCCCAGGGAACTGCACACATTCAGGGAGGAAATGCCAAGTGTAGGGTAATGAAACCTGGCTGTTGTGGGCCTGCCGTGTCCTCCAACGGGTTGTGTGACCTGAGGTGAGCCATGTCTCACTCTCTTCAGCTGTCAGTGTTCCCACCTATCCAACAATGGGCTCGAAATAGAGGACCACTAAGTTCCCCTCCAGCTTGGATGTTCTACCATTTGACAGAGAAATAACTGTGTTCGATACCAGTTATATAGAGAGTATATATTTTCATGTGTGTGCACACATGTTAACATGATCTCTGAAAATACATAGCAGGAGAATAATGATACTTAGTTTACCACAGGCTGCCAAAAGGGAAGAGAAAAGATGCAGAAGCAGGAATATTGCATTTCAAATCCTTGTTTTATTTGGTGAAAAGTCGCATTGCCCGACTCACTTAATTACTGACTTTAGCTTCTCCATTGTCAAGATGTGTGCACTTCAGCATTTGTGTTGCTCTTAGAGAAACAGTGGGAAATTTATGTGTTTGAATATTTGACCTTGTCTAGATTTCAGGGCAACTGCTCAACAAACATTCTTCTTTCCTCTTTCCCTTCTCTTCCTTTATTTTGATGGCAAGAGATATTCATTGTGAAGAATCAAAGTACAAAGAATAAAAGTAACTAGTAACCTCATCACCTTAATGAAAATGTTCATCCAAATATATTTAGAAGATTTTCTTGTTCAGGATGAGGATTAGGTGCTTTTGTAAGATCTATATGGTTTTTTGTTTTTGTTTTTAATTAGTCGAGATTTCCCCCACTCCCCAAATTTTAGCAGGAAAAAATGCCAGTTTGCTAGTTTGGAAAGATGCTCTGGTTGCATTGTGGAGGAAGGTGGCGGACCATGCCAATATGTGTCTGGGTCTTTTCCTTCTGGGCACGTGGCAGGATTCTATTTCTCTGGCTCCTTGAAGAGAGCGATGATCGCGTGGCTTCTCTTGACGGATGGCCACATCTGCTGGAAGCATTTAAAATACAATGTGCATGTCCTCATTTCTGTTTCCCCATGGGATGGCAACCAGTGATATTCTGGGTGGTAAGTATTCCACCACGCTGGGTCCCTGGGGGAGAATGGCAATAGAACAGAGCCTCCGCTGACCTTGGATGGATGTGTAGCAGGAGACAGGAATACACCCGTACTTTAAGCCCCTAGGATTTAGAGGTGCTTTTCCTTGCAGCATCACCTTGCTGACCTTCCCAGAGCGCAGCCTTACGACCCTTACTCACGCAGAGAACACGACTGAGGTAGGGGAAGGGAGGATATCATCTAGGAAAGGGATGATATGGCCTGAACCTGTATAGTTGCAGTAGGATTGGGGGAAGGAAGATATATCTGAGAGACATTTAAGAAGAAAATCAGCGGGGTTTTGTAGCCAATGAGATATGAGTGTTGGGGAGACGATTCCTAGGTCTTGGTACGGGTAAGTGGGTGGTTTGTGGTGTTATTTACTGGTAGGGAGATCACTGGAGGAGGGTAAAATTTGTCTGGTGGAGGGAGAAGAAACTGAGAGATGGTGAGTTCAGTTTTGGATCTCTTGGGCTTGCGATAACTGGGTCATCCAAATGGAGAGATTTGGGGGGCTTTTGACTACACTACGGTCCCCAAACTGAACAGAGTAGGAAGAGTGATATGTTTTTCCCAATCTATTTTCTCTAGTCATGTTTAAGGATGCAATAATATATTAATAGTAGAAACTGGAGCCTGCTTGCTTTTTCCTTTTGGAAATTATTTTTGTTGAAATGTTCCATTGAACAAATTCTGTTCTTCACTGTGGACTGGGATTCGAGCCTTCTGTCCTGCAGAGCTGTGGGACCACACACTAAGAACTGTGAAGTCATCTGAGAGCTTTCTGACTCCATGATACTCTACACCGGCACTAGATGTGTGTGCTCCTGTCATGGCCCTAACAAAGGGCGACAAACTGTAGCGATATATTGTTTCACAGTTCTGGAGGCTGGCAGTCTGAAGTCAAGGTAAGGTGTCAGTGGGCCATGCTCTTTCTAAAGCTCTAGGGGAAGATCTGTTCTGTGTGTTTCTCTTGGCTTCTGAGGTTGACAGCAATCCTTGGTGCTCCTTGGCCTGTGTCTACACAGTTCCCATCTCTGCCTCCAT
Organism: Avahi laniger; assembly: GCA_963575035.1. NCBI lineage: Eukaryota > Metazoa > Chordata > Mammalia > Primates > Indriidae > Avahi > Avahi laniger. Next base: position 21,946 of record CAUYSK010113369.1, on the reverse strand, counting down.
CCCCACATGGCACTTTCCCTGTGTCTCTGTGTCTTCAAATGACCATCTTCTTATAAGGACACTAGTCACATTGGATTAAGAGCCCATTCCACTCCAGTATGACCTCATCTTAACTTTGTGGTCACTGGGTGGCATGACTTGATTTGTAGTTTGCACAAGGCACCCTGCACATGGAGGACAGATGTGGTCCTTAGAGAGACCAGGAGTTCAAATCGTGACCTTGAGTAAGTGATTTAACTTCTCTGAACATTAATTTTCTTAACTATGAATAATAACACTTCGCTTTAAGGGTTGTTGTGAGAGTTTCAAGAGTATATATTGCAGTAGTAGGTGGCCAATATATGGGAAGGGCCATTGCCATAAGCAGATCTGTGACAAGGGCTGCTTGTCAACCTCCTTGTTCCTGAAGAAGTTTTTCCAGGACATGACTTTGGGTCTTCCATTGCTTTTGCATTTCTCTCAGTGTTTTCTAGCAAATACCTGGTGCATGTTCTCGCTCAACACAGTTTTGCTGAAGGAATGAATATAAAGTTTATATTCATTTTGTTTTTATGCAGCCTGATAAGAGAAATTCTAGCTATTGAAACTCCAAAGCACATAGTAAAAGATGAAAAACCCATTTGAGAAAATCAGTTGCTGAAAAAACCATAATCCAAACAGCACCTGCTACTGCTTTTGAATTCTTTGTTGCTAATATGAAAACAGGCACCTGGAATAAATGGGTTTTTTAAAAATTAGTTTTAAGGACATATTTTAACCAAGAGCTTTTTTGTGGCGAGAATTTTATTGTTCCTATTGATAGGGTCTTACCCTCTTAGCTAATGTTCACACCACAAAACTTTCTTCAACTTGCTATTTTATTTCCTAATAAATTCATACTTTGGTTCCTTTTGATAAAGACTCTCCCCCACCCTCTGCGCTCTCAAGCCAGATACACTAGGTATTTTTTAAAGCATTTCCTGCAATCTTGTGATGGCCAACTCTTAGATTTATTCATGTTTATTTATGTTTTAATTCTTGCCCCATTAATATCTAAAATTAGTTCAAAAATAAAAATATCAATAAGTTAAAGGCACCAAGATTATTTGAAAAGACATATTTAAAAAACTATTCTGGAAGCTACATTTATCAAACGTTATTTATCCACGAAGGTTTTCCACCCAAGATAGCATCAGTGTATGAAAACGACTAAATAATTATTTATTTATTTTTGCTCTCTCTTTAAATCACTCCAAGGTAGCACAGATATTGTCCAAAACTATATATGGTATAGAGACTATCTGATTATCTATTTTCATGATTGTAGAAAATCCTCATTCTCAACGTGCTTCATCTCCTCAGACTGTACTTCCGGGTCAACCTACAGAAATGACCCTAGGTCACCTTGACCAGGCACCACAATAAATTTGGGGCTGACCCAGAGCAGGTCCCTCCCTCCACAGAAACAGCACCAGGGAGAGCAGGTCCCCCACCTGCACCGCAAGCCCCTCACCTGGGCAGGGAATGTTCAGACTCAGGGTCTATCACACAATCCTTGACCTTGCAGCCAGATCTGCTCCCAATGGCAGAGACATGCAAACCCTAACGCCCTGGACTCTCCTTCTCAAACGCTTTATTTTCAGATTTTCTTTTAATTGTATACAGCTTTTTTGTTTAGAAGAGTGAACATTACTGAACAAAATTCCAAAAGATGGCATTGCTCGAAGGCATGTCCTGACATGTCAGGGCCACAGCCCGGAGCCCAGCTCCACAGAGGCTCGGGCTAAATGCTTTCAGTACTTTCTGAAAAATCCATCAAAGGTTTGGCTGAATTATATTTATAAGGGCCTTACTGTTCTCTTTCAAAAACTGAAATGCCCTTCTCCGACACTTGAAAAAAGTTGCTCATGCTTTTCATCTTCCCCTCTCCGAATGTAAACATTGTTTTGAGTGAAAAGAGCTGAAGGGAGTGCTTACTTTCCCTTGAAATTTTATTTTTAAATAAGAGAGAGAGAAAATCCTTTTTCTGACTAATACTAATAATACAGGTCAAAGTGTCAGGCGATATACAATTAAATGGAAAACAAAAAAGGTTCCCCCTCTTTTTCCCACAGTACAATGGCCCCGGAATATAAATTACCAATGAAGATGAAATAATACTTCAAAGCCGGTGGGGCAGGGTAATGCAGTGTTTACAAAGTATTTTCTATGGCACGATGAGACATTACAGATGACGGGAACCCACGGACTTGAGGGTGTTGCTGAATAGACTGAAACTAGCATGAGGTAGGATTTTAGGTCGCTGTAGCCTGTGACCCCATGATAGGCTTTGTTTTACAAGGGCAGCTGCAGTTATCAACAGATGTTTCAGCAATAAATAATTGGTATCATCTCGGAAAAGACCCATCTACCTGGGGAGAGTGCATAATACCAAAAACACTGCCTGGCTATTACAGCCACATTAATCTCCCATCGCCCCAGGTTTCTCGGGGAGTGTGCTGCAGGTGTTTTTTCTGGGAGAGGGCGGACACAGTCTCTCAACTCAGCAAGCTTTGTGTGGAGTGTAAAGGAGCTTGGCCCCTGTCATAAATTTCTGTCTGTGGCCACACACCAAAGGAAAAGGGATTGCGGAGAGTGGGGGAGGAGGGAAGGAGAGGAGGGAGGGAGGAAGAGGGGACGTCGTGGAGACCAAAAAGCAAAGCACAAAACACATGTCATTTTTCTTGATTAACTTCAGCCTGAGACAGTGAAATTATACAAGACCCTTAAGTTTAGCAACTCCCGAACTGTGTAAAATAGTTGTTTGTGACTTGCCTTTTTCTTAAGCATTCTATGTACAACTTTAATCTGTTACTTGTGAAATTAAAGACCCGGTGTTTAGGCTTTAAGTGGAATGTTAATTTTTACAATGGAAAGGAAACTTTTTATGGGAAGGATTCATTTCAAGGTGAAACAAAATATCATGAAAAGCTTATATTTATGAGCAAACTGTAAAAAGAGATAATAAGAACTGAAAAGACAAACTCAGTAGCCTTTAACCATTTCTAATGTATGAACAAAATCTCACAATGAATCGGTTATGAAAATGTGATCATCCAGCTTCGGTAAATTCTAATATTAAAACTGACAGCATAAAGGAACAAAAAGGAATCATGGAATTTACTGGAGCTACTTTTAACAAGCCAAGACATTAAAAGTAACGAGAGAGTTGGGGAGAGCCTGGCTCACAGGGCACTATAGATCTCCGTATTTACAAAACAGAGTGGTTTCGCAATTGTACACTTGGGGTCTGGCACAATAGGACAGCGTCCTAAAAGTCTTCAGGAGGTGTGGTCGTTTAATTTATAGCTTGCTGGGTAGGCTAAAGAAAATGATGCTCAGAGTTCAGAAAACTCCCAGATTAAATACATTAGGGACTAAAGAAGGCCTAAAGAACTGCTTCTTAGAGCTGCCATGGAGCAACCTCATGATCTGGACACGAACTTCTTAAATTATCCATGCCTCTATTTCCCCAATTGTGAGATCTGCACACTATATGGAGAGGCACAACGGGAGGAATAATGAGCAGACTCTTAAAGCATCTAACAAGTGTGAGTAGCTTGTCTCCCAACTCACGTGAACCCCCAAATGCAGCGAGACTTGAATTTTTAAAAACATCGTCTTCAGTTTTTCAGCTGCTGTCACTACCAGCTTTGAAAGCAGGAAGAGGAATCTGGTGGCCACAGGGTGGAACAGGAGGAGTCAAACCCAGCTATTGTGATGTGATGCATCTCAGGCTCTCAGCCTGTGTTCAAAAGTCAGAGAAACTTGCTAAGCCCGATGTGGGGGTCACTCCCTGTGTGAGGCTGCCCTTGGAAGGACTGGAAGGCTTGTAAAGTTCTCATGTGCTGCCAGCCTAACCACACGAGGGATCTCCAGTCAGGGGAAGCAACCATCAGCTCCTCCAGAGCAGCTCCCATCCAAACAACAGTTCCCAGAATAGATGAAAAAGGGATTTCATCTCTGGCTGGTCTCCAACCACCTTCGCACTGAATTCTGCCGTACTCCTCACCTTGCTGCTCACCCCACTGACACCCCCATCAGGCTCTGTCTTTGCCCCTCACTCACCACCCTATGCTTTTTGGCGCAGTCATTCCCAAACTTCAGCATGTATCAGAATCAGCTGGAAAGCTCGGCTACTGCTGATTGTGGAATTCCCACCCCCCAGGAGTTTTGATTGGGGCCCAAGAATTTGAATTTCCCACCAGTTTCCAGATGATACTGATGCTGTCATTATGCTGTTGTTTTGCACTTTAATAACCACAGCTTTTGAGCTGCACTGGCCAATAAAATGGTTGCCCCAGCCACAGGTGGCTATTGACAAAGAAATTAATAGGAAATAAATAAAATTAAACATTCAATTCTTCAGTCACACTAATCACATTTCAAGTGCTCCGGAGCCACGTGTGGCTAGTGGCTACCATATTGGACAGGACAGATAGAGAACATTTCCGTTGCTGCAGAAAGCTCTGCCGGTCATCCTGCAGCTCGCTTTAGGGTGAATGAGTCTATAGCTTCCACCTGTGCTTTCAAGTTTTTCACCGGGGCTTCCTGATGGGGAACTGACGTCGTAGGGAGGAGGCGGTGTAAGTCTCAGTCACAGCTCCACCATGTACTGGCCTGTTCCCCAGGGCAAGTTACTCTCTCTGAATCTTAATTTCTTCATTCACAAAGCAGGAATGATAGTGGTAATACAGACAACCCCCAACTCACGATGGTTCCACTTACAATTTTTGACTTTACGATGGTGCAAAAGTGATGTACATTTAGTAGAATACAATCATTCTGGTTTCCACTTTCAGTACGGTATTCAGTAGAGCACATGAGCTACTCAACACTTTATTATAAAATATGTTTTGTGTTAGCTGATTTTGCCCACCTGTGCACAAATGTAAGCGTTCTGAGCACATTTCAGTTAAGCCAGGCTAAGTGATGATGTTTGGTAGCTTAGGTGTATTAAATGCATTTTTGACTTGGGATGTTTTCAACTTACCACGGGTTTATGGGGACACAACCTCATTCACTGTAAATCGAGGAGCATCTGAATCACTGTAGGGCTATTCTGAGAATTAAATGAGATGACATATGTGCAAGTACTTTGTAAACTCTACAATGATATATAAATTGTAGGTATGATACCATTCCACTGCTGCACTAATACTGACCATGTTTATTTTAAAACCCTGACTCACCATTGCATTCTTTCCAAGCACTCACTTTCCTTTGCCTGTAATCCCTAGTCTACTTAACCTGTTTTGTATGTTTTTTGGGCAAATGAGAGATAAGGATTTTTTATTATTTCTATGTAGTCTCTAAAGATGCTGTTGCCTGTCTGTAGATATGGGGGTCTTTCCTAGAGTTTGCTTCCATAGGCAAAGACAGTGTCTACACATTTATTTTGAAATGGCCCGAAAATACAATCCCATGTAAACCAATAAAGTAAAATTTTGAGGATATTGTCATTGCTTCTCATGACAGCAGGTCACACTGATGAAGCAAAGGTGAATTTATGCTTTTGAGCTACCCAACGTTTTGAAATTGGCGTCTCACAATAAAAATGCTGTGAGTCTTGGTGCAATCAAAATCACTTCTCTGGCCCACCAAGGATGTGGAAATCTTCCAGGATGACAGGTTTCACGTTAGACCACTGACCACCCTTCTACACTTTTACTAGATTGGTTTTCCTACACAAGATCTTAAGGGTGAGCACTGCTCTTCAAACAGCTATTTCCCCACATTAGTCAACCTGGCAGAGCTGACCATCAAGGTAGGGGCCTGTCTTGTGCTTCAAAGAAATTTAATCTATTAGACCACTCAGAGTTGAAACGCCTCACTTGGAAATGTCAGAGGAACAGGTGGTGTGGCTCTTCCTACCAGTAACTGCTGCAAGCCGGCGCTGATCACATCCTGCAGGTTTGTTTTGTCCTCTGGGCCCACGGCTTGTTTGTACTGCCACTTCTCGGGCACGAAGGGCCACTTCATTTCCTTTGCCTCCTGGAGCAGGGTTCTTAACTCGCTGGGGAGTGAAGCTGAAAAGGTCAGAGTTCAGGTAAGAAAATTGCAGTTCAAGAAAAGGCTGTTGAGCTACCAATGTTATGATGAAGCACCTCAGTGGCAAAAAAAACACAAAAAACTTTTCCCTACCTTTTGCTGGCCGGTCTAAGCTGTTGTTGATTCTCACTCCAAATAACAGCGAGGTGCTATCTGTCAGGGGTGGCCCTGGTCTATTTTGCCCTACAGGTAAATTGGGGTAGTCAGGCATTAAGGAAGGTTTTTAGCAGGAAGTAAAGCACTTCAGTGACTAGCTCAGCATGAAGAATCAGAGAAAGGAATGAAGGAAATATTATTTTCCCTGTAAAATGAGAAAGGGACTGGAATGGAATGGCATTTGGGGCTGTGGCAGTTGGTCAATGCAAAAAGTCAACTTGTATAACCTCTGTTTACTTCTCTAAAACCTCACTTTAGCTCATCCTTTCACCATGGATACAACTGAATTCAGACAATAAATATAAAAAACACATACAAGATTTGAAATGGTGTGAATTAATTGTACAATGACCTTGTTTCACATTAGTAGATATATTAAATCTCTTAATGGGCATCAAACCAACTTATACTGGAATACAATCTCTTATACAAACTTCAGAAATGCAAAAAGCTCTGGAAACTGGAAATTTTTTTTAAATTTTGGCACCCAAACCACACTTGAATTGCCTAAAGGGTATTTACAGACTGTCTGGGGACTTGCTGAGATGACCCAAAAGTTAAAAAATGTTGATATTTTTACTCTAGGTGCTGCCTGACCTTCTGCTGGAGTATGAGTGTAACATGCTGCACCACAAGGCCCTCCTAACATGGGTAAAGTTCTGAATTCTGAAGTACTTGTAACCCCAGGGCTCCGAGTAAGGGACCATGGACCTGTATATGTGACTGCCAGCCATAAATCTCTAGGTACTTGTCTTGTGGACATCTCATCCTTAGCATATCCAAAACCAAACTGATTCCCTTTTTCCATATCTGATTTTCCTTATATTTTATATTCTGAGGGATGAAACCACCTCACTTAGTTATCCAAATCCGAAACCCAGGAGTCAGTCTACTTTTTGCTCTCTCTCCCTCCCCAAATCTAATTGGTTATCAAATCCTGTGGCTTCCAAAATCCATTTTCTCTTCTTCTTTTTCCATAATTTTGGCCTAAATTACTGCTTTCAGTCTTGTTCCATCCTTCTCCATCTTCCACATTGTTGATCCTCTTTTTGTCTAAAAACAAGTCAGATCAGGCCATTGCCCTGGATGAAATTCTTTAATGTTTTTGCATATCCTGTTCTGGCTGTTTGGAATGCCCTCTGCCAACGCCTTTGTGATCAAACCCAGGCCCACTGACATCATTCAGCATTCAGTGATGATACTGTCACCTCTCATCACCTGTCTCGGCACTTTTACATTATAAATCACACCATGCTGGGTGAAAGATCATCACAGCTGGAAGACATGATTCGTCTTATGTCTATGTGAGACATACAAAACAGGGCAAAAGAGAGATGACAGAGAAAATGAAAAACAAATAGAAAAGAAGAAAGAAAATATAACTCAGCCTTTTTATGAATTTGCTACCAACTGGGCAATTGTAAGGAAGTTTCTGGTGGGGAAGAACCGCTTGGTCTTGAGGAGATGTCACATGGGCCACACAAATGAATAATCTGCATCAGTCACTAAGAATGACTTACAAGTATTGCATTGAAGTGATCAGCCCCCACTCAGCAGTCTGCAGCCACTGGGCACTGGCTGTGTGAAGGCACGTCCCAGTGAGAGCAGAGCCATGGGGTTAGGGACCCCCGAGGTCACATTCAGCTGGAAGGCCTGGCCCTCTTTCTGCCACTGACTTAATTTCAACTTATGAACAGTGCTCCTTTTCACTTCCAGAAATGTCCCAGTTTGCTTAATAAATTATCTGGACTCTCCATTTATGAATGAACATGAGTAGTCAAGTGACAACAGAAATATGATTTCTGGGTTCACAGAATTTGGTGATATTTGAACTGAATAGCTTTAGTACTTTCAGATTTCATGATCATCATGGAGAAAGTCTATTCGTTACAACTCATTTCTGCCCCTTCCCACCACCCTTTCTTTCCCCACAAGTCATGCCAGAAGGTCGCATGGAGCATATTAACATAAAGATGTCACTACAGTATGTTTTTAACATGTATCTCTGTTTGGATTTCAGCTCCTGCCCCAGCTCTGGGGAAGCTGCTAGGGTAGTCGCCCATGCCGACAAGGACAATCTCTGCGGGAACAGGACGAGGTTGAGAGGAAGAGGGAAAAGAATAAAAACCATAGTGTTTGTGTCCCCGGGGCTGCTGGCTCGCCCTGCCACCCTAAGTGACCCTGTACCAATAATGCCTTTCTCTCAAGCACATGCGGTGATGACATCAGTGGTGGCAGGACCCACCCACTGGAGCAGCTCCGAAGCCACCTGCCAGGGGACTCAGTGCTGTGACTGCCAGTGGCTTTGCATAGGGTCCCCCGCCTTGAGCTCACCCAGCTCAGCCAACACCCGGCGGCCCCCGCAGTGGCCTCCTCTGCCTCTCTGTGATCACTGACTTCCCCGAGCAGCTTACCTGAAGGGCCGTGTCTAATTTAGTGATTTTACAGCGGTGATTTGCCTTATCTGGAACTAAACTGATTATTTCTTCAATTCTGTGGCACTTGGGGGACAGAAAAAGAAGAAGAAAATGCTGCTCAATTGTGGGCTCAGGGTCTTCACCCGAGAGAACACAAAGCTTAAAGGAATTTGGGCTGAGGAGACAAAGGGTGTGATGTAGTAAAAGAGAAAAACTTCAGTGGAAGCGACAGAACCCAACATACTGCCCCGGGGAGAACCAGGGCCAGCCGTAGAGCATCTTCTGTAGGTGCCAAGTTCTTGCCATTTTGACATCTGCAGGCACGATCTGGGGCCAGCGGGCACACACGGCTCCAAGCAAAGCCACATGTTAGTGTATCTGTCTTGGTAAGACAGAAAGCACATCAACTAAGGTTGTGCAATGACTGCATATAGGGGATTTTACCTTGAAAGACACACAAATGACAGGTGACAAATAATTAAGAATTACATAGGCCCCTAAAAGTGCCTCTGTAAAAATGTACATGCCTATGTACAAGAATTTGGGAAAAAAGACTTTTCTAGAACATTTTCTCATGATGTATTAACCCAACAACAAAAGAGATGAGGAATGCACATGTTATTCAGAAATCTTATTTCTGTAAGGAAGAGCAAAGCACTAAAAACACAAAGGAAAATATTAAAAGCATGTAAAAGACAGATAATTATAGAAATGGAGACAATTTATTTGAATGCTAAAAAGAAATCTAAAAACAGAGGGTTGCTTTCTCTAAACTAGCTTAAGAAGAAATAAGAATTGTTTAACTTTCTAGCTTTTGTGATTGAAACTTCCTAAACAATGACTTATCTAAAACTATGAATGGCACAAACTATGAAATGAGCAAAAAGCCAAATTCTTAAACCCTGAAATGGTGCAATCAGTGTTCATGGAGGAGTGGAGTTGTTTTACAAGTGGTGTGAGAATACAGCATGAGGAATGTCTTGGTGATCCAAAAAAAGAGAGATCGGACTGGTGAGATGACATATTTATGGAAACTGTAGAAGTCTATGGAAACTGATGAGGCACAAAATCCTAGTTTGAAAAAAAGTACGTGCCACCATTCAGAAGTTGCTTCAATTTTTTAATAATTGAAATTTACGTGCACCAGCCAACTTGGACCCTTTGTTCTTCTTGAACTAAACTGTTTCTTGTAGCCTCATGTTTACTGAAGCCTAAAATTAGAACTGACAGCAATTCACTGCAACAAAGTGGGCTTCCTCCCCTGCCCGTCCGCCCGCAGCCCATGTCCCATTCATGCCCTAGAAATCCACTCATCTCTCGGTGGTCATCTGCCAAGAGAAGAAAAATAGGGCAGAGATGAGAATGTGTCATTCAGGCAGGGGAGAGGAGGGTGAACCTGCTGGCTCACCCCTGGTGCCTCCCGTCAGAACCTCACCTCTGCACCGCTGGTCCTCGCTCTTGTCCTCCTCCGACACATATGGCGCCTCCAACAGGAGCTGGTCCAGCACTTGCTTGCACTCTTGCAGTAGCGCAGCCACTGTCTTTTGATTATTCATGATGATTATCCTCCCTAGACGATGAATTGGGTGTCCCTGGGTCTACGGTGATCAATTACCTAGGAGAAGACATCGATCCTCAATAAAGGAGCCCCTTGAAGGCTGAGGTACCTGGCGAACAAAAGAGGGTGGAAGATGATTAACTGAAGCATCATTAATTATCTGTAAGACTCAAGCAGGGAGGAATAATAGGGCAAACCCATGAAAATACATGGCAGCCCCCAAGGACTTGATTAGGGGAGTGTGTGAACTCGCTGCAGGGCCTGGGCTAGCGGGGCAGCACCTCGAAGGCATCAGCGTGCAGAAGGGAGAGGGTCCTGGTGCAGAGCCCCGTTATTCACGGTGATGTCGCTGGAGTTACACGGGGCCAGATGAAATGAAAATACCCCATGATTTATGTATCTTCTGCATACTTCCCATCAGTGCCTCTGTGTCCCACTCTCTTCCTCTCTGGAAGTCTACAGGAAGCATGTGGTAATGGTTCTCATATTCTGGTACAAGCACATGGTAACATGAAGTTTACCACACTCGTAACTCCCCTGTACAGTATCTTCATGGTATGTAGCATGATGTAATTTGGACCAACACAGGCAATGACAGATGCCAAATTTAAAGCTCTCACTGCCCATTAAAACAGAGAAGTGATATCTCAGAAAACCCAATATCCTAGATCTATCATATGAATGGATCTATCATGTTGATGGATGGATCTACTTACATGGCCATTTAACATATATAGAGTTGAGAGATTTCTTCTGTAAACAAGTGTGATATAAGGAGCTATTGCAATCAAGATAATTTCAAGAATAAGATAATTTACTGACAGTACAAAAATGTCTGGCAAATAAATAGAAAAAGTTACTTGATTAACAAATCCACTTGTCTGTCCCCTCTTTATTAAAGCAGTACATTGTAAACAAAAGGAAGGAAATTATTCTGATTTTGCCAGAATGATAATGGAGTTGCTGTCTGGTTTAGACACTCCTGCAGGGCACACAGAATTTTATTACCAAAACAAGAGAGTCTGGAAAGGAAGAAAGTAACAGATGTACGGATGACTGACTCTAGCTCCTCTGTCTGTGAGTTTATCCATGCAAGGAAGTACTCATTGAAAATATTAAAGCTGTGAATTATTGTGTTGGTGTTGGGCTTAAATGTGGTATCCAATGGTTTTACTTTAAAAAGTTGGTTTTGACTTTGAAATAGCAAGAAATTCTTTCTCTCTCTTTCTCTCTCTCTCTTTCTTTCTATCCAATGACTTAGCAAGGACATGAAAGATGAGCTAACTGTATAATCTAAATTTTGTATTTTTCATTTAAACCTGGTAGATACACTTTACATGCTTTGGTGTTAAAACACACATGCACACACATGGAGTACACAGCTAGAACTGCCACAGTCAAGCTGTAGGATATTACTGCCTTGTTTCATTAAAAATGATCATTTATTTCTTGGTGAAGAACAAAAACAGAATTATTACAGATAAAGTTCCTGTTATTTGAAAGAGTATTCACACAAGGGAGGTAGTGAGAGGACTTATTCACCGGAAGTGACTTGGTACCATTTTTCCAGTAGCAGGTGCCAGTAGTGACTTCCTGGCTCTTTGTCAGATTTTGGTAATTCTTGTAACATTTCAAACTTTTTATTTATTATTATATCTGCTATGGTGATCTGTGATCAGTGATCTTTTGACGTTACTGTTGTAACTGTTTTGCAGTACCAGGAACCATGGCCGCAGAAGACAGCAAATTTAATCAATAAATATTGTGTGTGTTCTGACTGCTCCACTCATTGCCCATTTCCCTGTCTCTCTTCCTCCCTCGACTTCCCTCTTCCCTGAGACACAACAATATTGATATTAAGCCAGTTGCAATGTCCTTTAAGTATTCAAGTGAAAGGAAGAGTCGCACATCTCTTGTGTTAAATCAAAAGCTGGAGATGATTAAGCTTCGCGAGGAAGGCATGTCAACAGCCGAGAGAGGCCATAAGCTGGGCCTCTTGTGTCCAGCGGTTAGCCACGTTGTGAAGGTAAAGAAAAAGTTCATGAAGGAAATTAAAAATGTGATTCCAGCAAACACACAAATGACAAGAAAGCAAAACAGCCTTATTGCTGATGTGGAGATTAATGCTGTTTTTATGTCTGCTAACACAACATCCGTGTTATTTTGACTTTTAGGGGTTCAAGGAGTTATTTTGACTTTCAAGTCTTATTATTTAAGCAATACATTTCAAATGGGGTGTGGTGGCTCATGCCTGTAATTCCAGTTATTGGAGTGGCTGAGATGGGAGAATCACTTGAGCCCAAGAGTTCAAGGCCACAGTGAGCTATGGTGATACCAGTGTACTCTAGCCTGGGTGATAGAGCAAGACAAGAAAGAAAGAAAGAAAGAAAGAAAGAAGGAAAGAAAGAAAGAAAGAAAGAAAGAAAGAAAGAAAGAAAGAAAAGAAAAAAAAGAAAGAAAAGAAAGAAAGAAAGAAAGAAAGAAAGAAAGAAAGAAAGAAAGAAATAAAGAAAAGAAAGAAAAGAAAGAAAAGAAAGAAAAGAAAGAAAGAAAGAAAGAAAGAAAGAAAGAAAGAAAAGAAGGAAAGAAGGAAGGAAAGAAAGAAAGAAAGGAAGGAAGGAAAGAAAGAAAGAAAGAAAGGAAGGAAGGAAGGAAGGAAGGAAGGAAGGAAGGAAGGAAGGAAAGAAGGAAAGAAAGAAAGAAAGAAAGAAAGAAAGAAAGAAAGAAAGAAAGAAAGAAAGAAAGAAGAAAAAAAGAAGGAAAGAAGGAAAGAAAGAAAGACATTTTTTAAGTCTATAGCTGCCATAGATAGTAATTCCTCTGATGGGTCTGGGCAAAGCAAATTGAAAACCTTCTGGAAAGGAATCACATTCTAGATGCCATTAAGAACATACATGATTCATGGGAGGAGATCAAAATATCAACATTACCAGAAGTTTGGAAGAAGTTGATTCCAACCCTTATAGATGACTTTGAGGGATTTAAGACTCCAGTGGTGGGAATAATTGCAGATGGGGTAGAAATAGCAAGAGAACTAGAGTCAAGAATGGAGCCTGAAGGTGTCACTGGACTGCTGCTCATCTGTTCATGACAAAACTTGAACAAATGAGGAGCTGCTTCTTATGGATGAAGAAAGAAAATGGTTTCTTAAGACGGAATCTACTGCTGGTGAAGATGCTGGGAACATTGTTGAAATAACAAAGGATTTAGAATATTGTATAAACTTAGTTGATAAAGCAGCAGCAGGGTTTGAGAGGATTGACTCCAATTTTGAAAGATGTTCTACTGTGGGTAAAATCTATCAAATAGCATCATATGCTACAGAAAAATCTTTCAGAAAAGGAAGCGTCAATCGATGTGGCAAACTTCATTGCTGACTTATTTAAACAAATTGCCACGGCCACCCCGCCCTTCAGAAACCACTGCACTGATCAGTGAGCAGCCATCCACACTGAGGCAAGACCCTTTGCCTGCAAAGATGACGACTTGCTGAAGCCTTAAATGACCATTAGCATTTGTAGCAATAAAATATTTTTTATAATACATAATGCTATTTCACATTTAATAGACTACAGTACAGTGTAAACATAACTTTTAAATGCACTGGAAAACAAAAAAAAAATTATGTGACTTACTTTATTGTTGCTTTATTGCCGTGATCTGGAACCAAAGTCTCTCCCTTTCGTCTAAGTGCCGGGACAGAGAGGTTAGACAGTGGTTCCATGAGGGCAAACAGCACGACCTGACCTAATCACTGGGGTAAAGCTAAGGCAGGTCAAGGGAGGCTTCCCTGAGGTTGTGATGCCTGAATTACGCTCTGAAAAAGGAGTGTGGCTTAGTGAAGTTAACACGGTGGAGAATGGCCTTATGTAGATGGAATAGGGAGGGAATGAAAGGGCGACACATTGGCTGATCTAGAGGTAAAAGGAGAAAGTGGACATGAGGTGAGGCTGGAGCGGTAAGCAGGGATTGTGCAGGTGTGTGCCAGGTAAGGGATTATGTCTTGACTCTAAGAGTGATAGGAAACTACTGGTAGCAATAGGACCATGACCAGATTTGCATTTGAAAAAAATCTCTCTGTTTTGACTGTAGTACATATTATGGTGGGGGCCTGAGGGGAGGTCGCTGTAGGTAGATCAGTTAGGTACTTACTGCAAACATCTAGGTGATAGATGTCAAGACTTTAAGCCAGAGTGGTAGTATTAGGGATGCAGAGAACCGGACAGATTTGAGAGCTGTTTAGGGACTAAATGCCGTATTGGCGTTGGATGGATACGAGTGGTGTTAAGAATGAGTCCCAGGTTTCTGCCTCATCATAGCTCAAAACTGAATGTTACCATACTTTGAGACAGAGAACATAGAAAAAAATCTAGGAAAAGATATAGATACATCTCCTATTTTGTATTTCTAGCTATGAAGATAGTGAGGAAGATAAATCATACTGCCCACAATAAGAAATCATATTTTAACCAAGAAAACATTTTTTAAAAAGAAAAATAGATTTCCAAGATAATTAATGTTTAGTATGTGTGACTCCTCAAAGTGTACTGAATACTTTTTATACTTTTTGAAAGTCATAGCATTTTCCCTTTTCCCTGTAGAATTCAGGGGAGATAATAGGAAGAAAATACTGTAACATGAGAAATGCTCTGGAATCCAACCATCTGTCCAGACTTGTGTGGCTCATTGTTAGGCATAACAGAAACTGGAGCCCAGGAACTTTCCTTCAGGCAACAGTTCTGCTGGAAATTTTGGTAAACTTCATTTATAAAAGAATCTTTTTCAATTTCAGCACGTATCAATTTTGCTCCTCTGAACTGTGGCATTCTGTCAACTGCACATTGTTTGTAAAGTTGAATAACGGAAGTTTCCCAATATGGTTTGTAACCTATGGATTATTTCTTCTATTTTAACATCCCCCCTATATATTTTTTTCTTAAAAAAATAATAAAGGGCATAGGAAAAGCAATCAAACACACAAACAGCTCTAGAATAACATTAGATATCTAACAAAGTTAGAATCATACACTCTAAGGCACACATGCCCACCCATAGCTAAATGGTCATGTGTTCATGGTTCTGTGTTTCATTTCAGCATATGAATTCCTCTGTTCTGTTGGTAACCAAGAATTTAGTTGAGTGGCTAAATTATAGGGTAATCCACAAATCAGCCATTATTAAAAATAAGAAAACCACTGAATTATTCAAAGACCCCATTTCTTTTGACATCTGTCTTGGAGTCTTTTTCACTGGACAATTAGTACCTCTATTAGGGAGTGAATCAGAGAAAATAAATGATTCCAAATGTATTCTGTGGCCTATTGGCTGCCACCTCTATTATAATCCACCAGCCAACTAGTCAGAATCCCCAAGCTAGAAGATGTGGGGAGGCATAAAGAAGTATAAGAGATAGTCCATACTGCCAACAAGTTTACAATCTAACTAGAGGGAAAAGACACAAATATATTAAAAAAGTAATTAACTATACAAGGCATATCACACACAATTGTATTTCAAAAGCTCCACTTAAATTATTTGTGTTTGAATCCAATTGATGATTGGTTAGATTCATAAGCAAGCCCACGGAGCCTATTTAATTCATATATACTTGGATAATTATTCTAAAAAGACTTTTTAAAATTTACATTCAAAATAAGTTATCACCTTGTTTCCATGGGAACATGTATTCTGATCTCCAACATATAACATCTAAAATATATTTCCCTAATCAGGCACCAGCAATGATAATCCAGACTTTCCTACCTTTTCACCATCCTCTGAGCAACCCCGGAGACAAACTCTCACATACTGCCTCTTGCACTGATTGGCAGTAGACGTGGAGATACAAAAGAAGGAGAAATCTGATGGGAGAGTAAGGCAAGTGTGAGGCTCAGAGAGGTATTTCTGGGTAACAGATAGTTGTTAGCCTTTTAAAACTGTGTAAAAAGGGAGAAAGAGAAGGCAACTTCTAAGTCATCCAAGAACCTGAGAGAGTAGATTTCTATTTCTAGCAGTACTGAAGACTGACCAACACACCCACTCGAAACAACTAAAAATGGTGGAAAAACATTTTTTAAATCTCTAAAATGTATCAATGAAATGACAAGAAAGCACTACTCAGAAAACAAAAATCGAGTGAAAACTGGAACCTGGAAAGTGAACGGCAGCACAAAGCTAGCCTTGGCCTTGAGCATATTTACCAAACTCTGTGAACCTCAGCTTTGGTTTTTATTATCTTGGAGGGTGGAAAGATAAAAAACAGAACCAAAGACCTATGCAAGGCAGGAAGTGAAGTGGAGACTGCCCCACTTCATAAAACTGAGATCCTAAAAGTTTGCCCCCTTCAGCATAAGTGTGAGCTGAAAATAGATCCTCATTCTCTTCCCTCATCTCCTGGGAATATTGTCTGTGGCAAAACATGCTGCTTCATGGAGGGGAATAAAAATTTTTCCCTTGAGAATTTGAAGCCACAAGGTCCATAAGACCTCTAACTGCTAATTTACTTGAAATAAATTGTTTTAAAATGGCCTTAGGTTGGTAGTGTTCTCAG
This sequence comes from Avahi laniger, assembly GCA_963575035.1. Classification (NCBI taxonomy): domain Eukaryota; kingdom Metazoa; phylum Chordata; class Mammalia; order Primates; family Indriidae; genus Avahi; species Avahi laniger. Next base: position 5,196 of record CAUYSK010113369.1, on the reverse strand, counting down.
TCAACTGGTAGAATTAAACATGATCCTCTCTAAAGGAATCTGACTTCAATCCAAGCTTCAAAGAATTTCTACCTATAAAATACCAAGAAGTATGAGCTCCTAGTCAAATCTTACAAAATATATAAGGTAAAAAGAAATTACAAATGAAAGCAGAAAACAACAGAGGGTAAAAGGAGATCCATAAAGATTTTAGATAATGGAATTAGCAAATAAAGACTATAAAATATACATGCTTAATATATTTAAAGAGTTGAATGAGTGTGTTAAAAAATACAAGGAAACAACAACAAACTGTAGAGAAGTTATAAGTAGATTGAATAAAAATCCAAATATAATTCCTAGAAATAAAATAATTAAAAATTTAAAATTCAATGAATGATTTGCTAAAATATTAGCTCTAGCTGAAGACAGAATTTTTGAATTGGGTTATAAATCAGAATATATCACTAGAATTCAACAGAAAAAGACATAGGGGTAGAAGATAAAAAAGAGAGGTTAAAAAAACAAGAAATGATTGATAGAAGTGATCTAACATATGACTAATCAGAGGCTTAGATGGGGAGAAGACAGAGAGACAGAAGAAATGTTTAGAGAAATATGATTGGGAACCTTTGGAGTAGAAGAAAGAAATGCAGTCATTTCTCCATATGTACAAGGGGCTGGTTGGTTCTAGGACTTACCTCAAATACCAAAATCCAAGGATGCTCAAGTCCCTTATATAAAATGGTGTAGTATTTACCTATGCTCTTGTACACTTTAAATCAGCTCTGGATTATTTATAGTACAATGTAAATGCTATGGAAATAGTTGTTATACTATATTTTTGTGTTATTTTTATTGTTGTATAGTTATTCTTTATTTTTTCCTTTTCGAATATTTTCAATCTGAGGTTGGCTGAATCCATGAATGTGGAACCTATGAATACAGAGGGCCAACTGTAATCAAAGTACCATGATCCTCAGGCAAGATGAATAAACAAATAATTATCCATATCTAGAAATATCATAGTGAAACTAGGGAACACCAAAGACACAGAAGATCTTTAAAGCAACTAGAGAGAAAAGACAGATTACCTTCAAAGATACAATAATGGATTTATAGTTGGTTACCTAAAAGCAACAATGGAACCAAGAAGACAGTGAAAGGATATCTTCATTATGCTGGAGAAAAAATCCTGCAAAATAAAGATATTTTAAAATAAACATCAATAGATCCTTACTAAACAAATTTCTAAAGTATGTACTTTAGACAGAAGGAAAGTGATCACAGATGAAGGTCCTGAGATTCAAGGAGAAATAATAAGGAACAAAACGGTAGATTATTGGCTGAATCTAAACAAACATTGATTGTATAAAGCTACAACAATAACAATGTATCAAAGAGATGTCTGTGCTCCTGTGCTCATGGCAGCATTATTCACAATAGCCAAGATAGGGAATCAACCTAGGTTTCCACCAACGGATGAATGGATAAAGAAAACGTGGTATGTATACACAATGGAATACTATTTAGTCTTTAAAAAGAAGGAAATCTTGCCATTTGTAACAACAGAAGGACATTATGTTGAATGAAATAAGCTGCCTATGGAAAGACAAATGCCATATGATTTCACTTATATGTGAAATCTTAAAAAGTTGAACTCATAGAAGCAGAGAATAGAGTGGTGGTTATTAAGGACTGAGGGGTAGAGGGTGGGAATTGGGAAGATGCTGGTCACAGGATACAAAGTTTCAGTTAGACAGAAGAAATGAGTTCAATAGATCTAGTGTGCAACATAGTGACTATAGTTAATACTAGTAACAATGTATTATATGCTTGCAAATTGCTAAATGAGCAAATTTTAAATGTTCTCACCACAAAAAAATGATAAGCATGTAAGGTAATATATTTGTTAATTAGCTTGATTAAAAATTGCAATCAGAGCCCAAAAGTATCCCTAAGTAGAGAGAAGAGCAAACCCTTTGAAGCCCTTGAGACCACTTCTCAGAGGCAAGAGACAGAGTGGAAAGAAAAACCAATGAAGGAGCTAGAAGAATGGTACGGGAGACAGGACAAGCAGCTTCAGAAAACAAAAGCAAACAACAGGGCAGAAGAAGAAGCCTTTGTAAATTATTGATGAGTTGTCCCAGGCACTGAATGGGAAAGGGTGGCCCCGGCTGGCTGTGTGACTTTAACCTCACGTCAAAGACATCTCCTGCAGGCACTCAGTCTTCCTCTCCCTCAAGCAGGCCCCCCATGCACCGAAGAGCCATCCTGGGGAAACACTCCACCTGCAATATCTTAATCCTACTCAGTGAAACTGTTCACAGTAATTGGATGACGTTGAGTTCTTTTGGACCAAATCTTTCGTCTTTAGAGTTGATCATTGTTTGTGATTGCATGTTTCCTTTAACTGTGCCACAATGTATACGTATTTCAAACACCATGTTGTGCACCGTAACTATATACAATTTTGTCAACTAAAAAACCCCACAAAAAATAGAAAACATACACATACAAATACAAGCATTTGTAAAGAGTAAAGAAAAGTAGAGTTACAGTGTTTTAAGATCCTTGCATTGGTCAGGAGAAAGGGAGATACTAACTTTAGACTGTGATAAAGTTTCTAAGATAATCTCTGAAACAGTTGAAATAAAAGGTGTAACTTTAAAACTAGTAGAAGGGAAAAAAGGAAAAAATACAAAATAACCCAAAAGAAATCAGGAAAAATGGAAAAAATCAAAGGAACATCAGGATAAATATGGTAAATATGACTTCAAATATATCAGTATTTCCAATAAATTTATTTCCAATAAATATACAAATATAAAAATATAAATATTAAATTTATTTCCAGTAAATATAAATAAATGCTACAATTAAAAGATAAGATAGACTGGATTAAGAAATAGCTATTTTGCTAAAGCATAAGAATATAAGAAGGATACAGAAAGAACATGAAAAGATGGAAAAAGATATATTAGAAAATTACTATCTAAAAGATAGCTAGGGTAGCTATATTAATATTAGACAAAATAGACTTTAAGGTGAAAAGCATTACTAGAGACAAAAAGATCACTTTATCACAATACATGGTTCAGTTCGCCAGGAAGTTAAGTTCACCAGCAATTGTATAATAACATAGTATGCATCTAGTAATGTAACTGCAATATACATGAGGCAAAAATGGAAAGAAATATGAAGAAAAATATGCAAATATTTGCATAGTGGGAAAATATAACATATCTCTCAGAAATTAATACACTAGCGGATCAAAAGAATGATTAATGACATAATAGATTGCATCAATACAATTAGCAAATTTGACCTAACAGATATTTATGAAACAATATTCCCAACAATTGAAGAATATACATTATTTTAAAGTGTACTTGGAACATTTACAAGAATTTAACACCTTCTGTGCCATAAAACAAATCTCAACACATTTCAAAAGATTAATATACAGATGGTATTGTATGACCAAAAAGCAATGAAGTTGGTAATCAGTAACAAAAAGATGACTAGGAAAAAACCCATATACATGAAAATTAAGAAACACAATTCTAAATGACTCATGGGTCAAAGCAGTAATCATTATGGAATTTAGAAAATATTATAACAGAGTGATAAATGCTACCTATTGAAACTTGTGGAATTCAATCAAAGTGGAATGTAGAAGGAAATTTATAGCTTAAATACTTATAGTAACAAATAATGATGGAAAATTAATGAGGCAAGCTCATGTAACAAAGAAAATGAATAGAAAAAAGAATTTAAAGGCAAGTAGAAGAAAGGAAATAAAGAGTAGGAATTAATGAAATAAAAGGCATTCAATAAGTAGATCAAAAAAAATCGATTCCTTCAAAAGACCAATGAAATTGACAAACTGCTGGCAAACTGGATTGAGGGATAGAGGACAAATAAAGAAAGTGGGAATAAAAATTTAGGGAGGGGACATTACAGAAACTATAGATTTTAAAAAGCTAATAAGAGAATATTGGAAACACCGTATGCCAATAAATTTGAAAATTTTGATAAAATGAGAAATTCCTGCAAAAATATAACTTGCTTGAAAAAATCATGAAGAAATAGAAATCTTGTATGGTCCTGTAATCTTAAAGAAATTTTATCAGTAGTTGAAAAATCTTCCTACAAAGAAAACACCAGGAATATATAGCTTTACCAACAATTCAACAAATTGATACATCTAATCTTAGGCAAAATATCTTTTAAATTTGCAAAAGTGGTTATAAAATGTAATTTAATAAAAGTATACCATTTACGATGACATAACATTTGCAAGGTATAACAAAAAAATATATGAAGTATCTAAGAATAATTCTAATAAAAATGTACAAGACTTCGAGAGAGGAAATCATAAAAGTTACTTAATTGAAAAACATTTAAGATAACCTAAATATGTGAGGAGATATTCCATGTTTGTGGCCTGGAAAACTCAATATTATTAAGATATCAATTTCCCCCAAATTAATCTGTAACTCAAATGCAACTCTAATCAAAATCTCAACAGCTCTGTTTGTGTCTATGTGTGTTTGTGTGTAACCTGACAAGCAGATTCTAAAATTTATGTGGAAGAACAAAGTTCAAGAATAATCAAGACACTCAATGAAAAATAGCAAGGAAAGAGAGGAGAGTGTTATATCAAATGTCAATAATTAATAGAAAATTATATTGAATGGTACAAAAGTTATTGTCACTTAGAAAAACTGACCTTATAAATAAAATAGGAAGAGACTCACATATATATGAAAATTTGATTTATTACAAAGCTCAATATATAGCATTGAGCTAATTTTTTTAAAAAAATCAATACTAGTTAGATTATATATGTAAATATGAAAGACAAAACTAGGAATCTTATAAAGCAGAATATGTAAAAAGAAAATATTCTTGAAAAGGAAGCAATGTCAACCCCGAGAGCAGAGGATCCAGTGCGGTGGCGCCAAGGTCTAGGGGCGCTTTTGCAACATGTCTCACCTGCCGATGAAACTCCTGCGCAAGAAGATCGAGAAGCGGAACCTCAAATTGCGGCAGCGAAACTTAAAGCTGCAGGGGGCCTTGAATGTGAGCCTGTCAGAAACTCAAAATGGAGATGTATCTGAAGAAACAACAGAAGGTGGAAAAATTAAAAAATCCCTAAAACAGTCAATGAAGGGGGGCTTGTCAAAAGCTCAAAATGGAGACCTGTCTGAA
>CAUYSK010113368.1:0-12067 GCA_963575035.1 Avahi laniger | reverse complement strand
TTTTAATTGTAATGGTACATCCTCATTCTTTCAAATGCATGGTTTGGCTTGTGATTATCTTTCAGATTTTTTTACAGCAATGTTTGTGAAACCATGGCTAAGTCAAAAATTCGTGTTATTTTCAAATATGAGTTCTGTCGTGGAACCAACGCCGTGTAGACAGCTCGAAATATCAATGACATGTTTGGGAAGGATGTGGCTCATGAAGGCACATTACTGATTAGGCCAGTACATTGATGGTTTGAGAAGTTCTGTTCTGGTGATTTTAATCTTGAAAATGAGCCATGTGGGTGACCTGCGACCAAGGTAGATAATGATAAGCTGAAAGCTATAGTGGAAGTGAATCCATCTCAACCTACATGTGAATTAGCAACAAGGTTTGATGTTACTGTTCCAACAATATTGGAGCATATGAAATAAATGGACAAGGTAAAGAAGCTGGATAAATGGGTACCACGTGAATTAAATGAGCATCAGAAGAGAAATCGTCTCGAAGCTTACCTTTCTTTGCTGTCATGACATAAAGACAAACCGTTTCTACACTGCATTGTTACATGTGATGAAAAATGGATTCTTTTTGACAATCACAAGCATTCAGCACAATGGTTGGATAAAGACGAAGTCCCGAAACACAGTCCAAAACTGAATATTCATAAAAACAAGCTAATGATGTCTGTTTGGTGGTCTAGTGCTGTTATTATCCACTACAGCTTCATGAAACCTGGTCATTCTATTACAGTGGATGTCTACTGCAACCAGTTAGATGAAATGATGAGGATGCTTGCGATTAAGCAGCCGAGATTGGTCACTAGCAGGCCAAGACTCTTGCAAGACCACATGTTGCAAAAAATAACACTGTTGAAACTATAGAAGCTGAACTTGGAAACTCTCTGTCATCTACCATATTCACCGGACCTTGCATCAACTGTCTACCACTTCTTCCAGGCTTTGGACCATTTCTTGGAAGGAAAAATATTCAATTCTCAATATTCAATTCTCAATATTCAATTCTCAACAAGCTGTGGAAAATGCCTTTTGCGATTTCATCACCACTAGCTCTCCAGGCTTCTTGGCTGCTGGCATGAACAAGCTACCGTTAAGATGGCAAAACTGTGTCGATAGCTTAGGTGCATACTTTGATTAATTGTACTGCTTCTTGTTTAAGATATAATAAACTACACTTTTGATTGAAAATTGGACATGATAAATATGAGGGAAGCCGCTGGAATCTGAACTAAGAATATGTCTTAGTCCATTTGGGCTACGTTTATATTACCATAATAATAACACCATAGACTGGGTAGCTTAAACATCAGACATCTATTTCTCACAGTTGTGGAGGTTGGGAATTCCAAGATCAAAGTCCCAGCAAACCTAGTGTGTGGTGAGGGACCTCTTCATGGTTTGCAGACAACTGTCCTCTCATTGTAACTTCACATGGTGGGAGGGGCAAGTGAGCTCTCTGAAGCCATTTTTTTTTTTAAGAGACAGGGTCTTACTCTGTCACCCAGACTGGAGTGTAGTGGCCAGTCATAGCTCACAGTAATCTCAAACTCCTGGGCTCAAGCGATCTTCCCACTCAACATTCTGAGTGAGAGGCGCCACCATGCCCTGCTAAGTTTTCTATTTTTTGTAGAGGGTCTTGCTCTTGCTTAGGCTGGTCTCGAACTCCTGAGCGCAATCAGTTCTCCAATCTTGCCTCCCAGAGTGCTAGGATTACAGGTGTGAGCTACTGTGCCCAGATAAGAATGAGTTTCTTGACCAAAGTCTCTTTTAAGGAATAAAGATAAGATTTAAATCCATGCACTTGAGCACTCTTCTCTTCTACCTTATTTAGGTCAAATGCTTTCATGTTAAGTACAGTTCTGTTTGAATCCCAACCCCCTACGCTAAATTCATATGTTGAAATCCTAACCCCCAAGCTGATGGTATTAGGAGATGAGGCATTTGAGAGGTGATTCAGTCATAAAGGTAGAGCCCTAGTAAATGGGATTAATGCCCTTATAAAACAGGCTCCATGGCTAGACATGGTGGCGCATGCCTGTAGTCCCAGCTACTTGGGAGGCTGAGGCAGAAGGATGGCTTGAGTCCAGGAGTTTGAGGTTGCTGTGAGCTAGGCTGACATCATGACACTCTACCAGGGTGACAGAGCAAGATCCTGTCTCCAAAAAAAAATAAATAAAATAAAAAAAGAAAGAAACTCATTCTCTCTGTGCCTTAGTTTCCTCATCTATAAGATGAGGGTATATTATGTCATGTCACACCATGTGGACATGTTATGTTATGTTGTGTTATATTATATGGAGCTCACTTTATAGTGTGAATTAAATAAGTTAACACTTATAAACTACTTATAATAGTTCTTGGTACACAATTAGTACTCAATAAAAGTAAGAAATTATTTTTATGACAATGGCTCCAAATATAGCATTTACATATATTTGGGCAGTATTTAAAGCTGTAAAATTACTGCAGTAGATGAAGAATCTGATCCATTTGTTTTTACAAAAATTATCATTTTGAATGGTTGGATTTTTTTTCATGTTTAGCCAAAAATAAGTATTGTGAAGTTTTCACAAACAAAACACGGTCATTTCTGAGCTTTTCTCACCAAAAGCAGAGGTACACTTCACCTTTTTCATCCCTCGAAGATAAATTAACTGACTCCACCATCTCCAAACGTTGAGAAAAGATTTAGTTTTCTTTTTAACTTCAGTCAATTTATCTATTGACATATGGAAATTAGATGAAATCCCAGACCCCACTGAGCAAATAGGTAGGTGGGATTCTTTCTTCATTAAAAGCAACTTCGCATTAGAATCAAGTTTGATTAAAATAGACAGTTTAGGGAATGTTAGGAGACTTAGTTATTAGTCTCGTTTGCTCCTAGAGATCAGGTTGACGTAAGAGTCAGATTCCTGTGAACCTCTAAGCAAGCTCATCGCCTGACTTCCCTGACTTCCATGTCCTCATTCACAGAAGAATCATGGAAAAAGGCCAACGGTTCCTGTAAGGATCTAAAAATAAAATGTTGGTTAAAAAACAAAAAACAAAAGTACTCTGCAAATGCAAAAAGAATTTACTCAAATAACTTTCTTCTTATCGAATTTCTTTTCTGCATGTCATTCAACAGCAGGTAGACTGGCTAATCTGTTAGGAACGACAGCCCTAAATTAATCCTATTCACATCTTTGAAGTGCTCTAACTGGTACATTCGTAAGAGGAAAATCACGCATGATTAACCAACTGGAGTTCTTTAATGTTGGTAAAAGATAAACAGCGTCTGGCCAATAGCAGGTACTCCATAAATGTTTGTCGAATGAATTCGGAAGTGTTATAATTTAAAACATTTGACAAGATTCCACTCCCAAAGCTGTTAAAAGTCAAAACAATGGCCAAAACAACCTAGTTACTAGGGAGACTTAATTTTCATGGAGAGGGAGTTGAGTAATCACAAGAACCAGAGCCTAGTGGTAAATGCTTTTCTGGCAGAATCAACAATTGTGGTTACTGTCCAGCATGAATGATTAATTTAGCATTTTTATATACAAAAAAAGAGTGCAAGGTAAAAGCAAAAATTTAAAGATGGCATTAAATTCTTCATTGTAACATATGACAGTATAACATTGGGCTAATGCATGCAAATTTCATAAACTCTGCAAGTGGATTTTGTAAACTCTGTAAGCAAGTGGGACATTGGCAAAGTGAGGGAAAAGGGAGGGGAGAAATAATCTGAAGTAATATACTTTAGATCTAGAAAAGGGTTCAAGCAGTCATTATAGATTCAAGACATTGGTAAATGTTGCCTACAGTTCATGGAAAAGGTTGGGAAAGAAAAAGAGGATTTTTTTTTTTTTTTTTTACATTGCAGAGACTATCTTCTACCATTCATCTGTCCCTCTTCAACCTTTGTCCTAACATTTTGTAACTACTTTTTAGTATGTTTTCCTTTTTTTAAGCAGCTTTGTTGAGAAACAATTCACATTCTATGTAATTCACCCGTCTACAGTGTACAACTCAATGGTTTTTAGTATATTCACAAGGTGAATCATCACCCTCATCAAACTTGTGAACATTTTCATCACCCCTAAAAGGAGCCCCTACCTAATAGTAGCTGCTCTCCATATTTCCTCTCACTCAGGGCAGCCATTAATTTACTTTGTATCTTTATAAGTTTGCCTATTCCGGACATTTCACATAAATGGAAATCCACGTGTGGTCTTTTGTGACTGGCTTCTTTCATTTCCCAAAACGTTTTCAAGGTTCATCCTTGCTGCAGCACACATCAATATGCATTTCTTTTTATTGCTGAGTAATATTATATTGTATGGATATGTTAAGGTTTATCCTTTCACCAGTTGATAGACATTCAGGTTGTTTGGGGGCTATTATAAATAAGGCTGCTATGAAAATTTGCGTATACAAATTTTTGTGTGATGTGTAGACTGTCCCTGACTTATGATGGTTTGATGATTTTTTTCACTTTACAATGAGTTTATCAGAGTATTAGATGCATTTTCTTTTCTTTTCTTTTTTTTTTATGAGACAATGCCTCCCTCTGCCCCTCCCTCCCCAGGCTAGAGTGCATTGGGGCAACTGTAGCTCACTGCTGCTTCAACTTCCTGGGCTCAAGTGATCTTTCCACCTCAGCCTAACAAGTAGATGGGACAACAGGCTTGTGCCACCAGCCCTGGCTAATTTTTTCATTTTTTTGCAGAGACAGGGTCTTGCTATGTTGCCCAGGCTGGTCTTGAACTTCTGGCCTCAGGCAATCTTTCTGACTCAGCCTCCTGAGTTGCTGGGATTTACAGGCATGAGCCACTGCATCAGGTTGCATTTTTGACATGATATTTTCAATATTTTTATTTATTTTCAATAACCCCATCATAAGTCAAGGAGCATCTGTCTATAGCAACCCTGTGCCTAATTTTTTTCCATTTTTTAACAATTGAGGTATAATTCACATACCATAAAATTCACCATTTTACAGTGTACATTTTACTGGGTTTTAGTATATTTGCAAAGCTATACAATCATCACCATCATATAATTCCAGAAAAATTTGACCAGCCCAAATAGAAACCCTGTACCCACTAGCCTTGAAGTCTAGAGTCCTCTGTCTTCCTTTTCCTTGGGAAAATGACTTAAAACATCTTGTCCTTTTTATTCAAATTGACATATCATCTGTATATTTGAAAAATAAGCACACTGACTTTTTAAAATAATGGGTTTATTGAGATATAATTTGCATACCATAAATTCACCCTTTTATAGTGTATAATTTAGTGGTTTTTAGTACTTGCACAAAGTTGTGCAATTGTTACCACTGTCAAATTCCAGAACATTTTCATCATGCCAAAAAAGAAACCCTGTACCCATTAGCAGTCACTCCCCATTCCCTCTCTCCACAGCCTCTGGTAATTAACCACTTGTCTCCTTTCTGTCTCTTATGGATTTGCCTGTTCTAAATTATGTTTAACTTTTTGAAGAATAAAAAAGGATTTTTATACCATTGTCCATTAACCACTTCTTTGAAGAATAAATCATTTGGTTAAACATACACACACACACTCATAGCCCTATTGCTTTTATCATCACTGACATTTTCACACCTCCATGCCACTTTCCCTTACTCAGAGAGGAGCTCAGTACCTGTTAAAATACCAAAGTGGGAAAAATTGGCAGCGTATTGCAAAATATTGGTATCCTTAATAGAGAAATTTGCCCATCAACAAGCATATTGTTTCCCTATAATCATATAATTACAAACTAAAACAAGATAATTTTTCATTGAAAAAAATTTTTTTCTAAAGAGAATTTAAACACTCTAATACCATTATTGCTGAAGATTTGAGAGAAGAAGCACTTTCAGACACTGTTGGTTGAAATTTAAAGGAGTATAATATTAATAAAGGAGAGTAGATAACAATTGGGTATATGGACAGATGGGAGTCAGGTTGACTAATTTTCTAGTTTAGGCAAAAATAACCAGGTAGTAATGGCATTTACCATGATAGGAAGAAGAGGAAAAAGAAGACGAAAAGGTCAGTGGTTAATGATATGTTTAGTTCTACATTTGTCAAAGGGGAACTGTTGGGTATTTGTGTCTGGAGCTAAGAAAGAAGCTGAAGATAATCAATTCGAGATTCATTAGGAAGTGAGATTGTCCAGGTACCACATAGAGAGTGAAAAGTGCAGACAACCTTGGACTGAGCCCTGAGGAGAACAAGCTTTTGGAGTAAAGAGAGGCTTCAAGGGAGACTGAAGTGGAATGGTCCCAAAGATAGGAGGAAAACCAGGGAATCCAGTATAATGGATATAACAGAGGGAAAACATCTTTGAGAGGGATGGGCTATACTGAATGACACAAAAATGTTAAGCAAAATAGGTCTAAAAATACCCATTGGGTTCACTGGAGACACTGGCGAGAGAAGCTTCTGTGGAGTTGGTGAGGGTAAAGGCTGCACTCAGGGGAATGAGTTGGAGCTGACGGAAGGGAAAGAAAATGGAGACAGTAATGTAGCTAATTCAAGTTTGGCTCTAAAGAGGAGGGGAGAAATGTAGCTGTAGCTGGAAGAAGACTTGGAATTGAAGATTTTCTTCTTTTAAATAGATTTTTCCCCACGTGTAATTGCTAATTACAAGAAATGGGTAGAGAGATAAGATTTGAAGATATGGGCAAGAGAGAGGCAGGAGAGAAGGATCCAGAGCATAGATGAAAGTTGTATTAGTTATTTACTGCTACATAACAAATTACCTCAAAATTTAGCAGCATAAAACAGCAAACATTTATTATCTCACCATTCTTGTGGGTCAGAAACCAGGTCTCAGCTTAACTGGGTACATCTGGCTCAAGGGCTGTCATGAGTTTACAGTCAGGCTATTTGCTTGGGCTGTGGTCTCTTATGAAGACTCAATCAGAGGGAAGATCTGCTTCCAAGTTTGCTCACACGGTTGCTGTCAGCATTCAGTGCCTCACAGGCTGTTGGGCTGAGAGCCGCAGTTCCTTGCGACATCAGCCAGAGGCCTCCCTTGGTACATGAACCTCTCCATGAGGCACCTTACAACATAGTATCTGGCTTCTTCCAGGGTAAGTGAGAGAGCAAGAGAAGCCTAGAGGATGCGCAAGACAGAAGCTGCAATTTTGGCCTAACCTTTGAAGTGACATTTCTGTATACTTTGCCTATATTCTATTCATTGGGAGCAAGTCACTATGTTCAACCTTATTCAATAGGAGGGGATTACACAAGGGCATGAATAACCAAGAAGTGGGGATCATTGGGAACCGTTCTACAGGTGTCTACCACAGAGTGGAAAGCTTTGAGCAGAAGAAGGAGACCTGTTCTATGGTAATAGAAAGGGAGGGAGAAGAGTTGGGTCTGGCTTAGAGAAGTTTTGTATAATTGTGGTGAAAATGGAAAGAGCAACTTTCAGATGGCTTCTGTCTCTGTACAACATAAGACAGTCTTTTTCTGAGAGCAAAGAGGGAAATGGAGCAGTTGGAGTTTTGAGAGTAGAAAAGCGGATGGTATGAAAATAGGGGAGAAGGTTTGAAAAAATTGTTAAGAATAATAGAAAGAGGTAAGGTGGGAAACAGGATTGACGGGGAATGTTGTGGACCCATTTGGAGTGGGTATCACAAATTTATAGTGAGATCAATCTGCCCCAGAGGATGATTTTTTTCTCCAGCAGTACCTAGTAATAGGTAAAAGGAAGTTCTTCACGGCTACTTTCTAATGATTGCTCCTTTTCCCTTAAGGGGACATAGAAAGCATGAGAAATTGCTGAGGCTGATACCAAAATTCATGTAACCATAAAATTTAACAAAACAGCTGCCAGTTTCAGAGTCTAAATAAGGAACCTGTCACACAGAGTTTCATTTGCTACAAAACTCAAGAAAATTAGGTTAGCACAAAATAGGCCAGGCTGCTACGTTCCAAGCCATAAAGTTTTCTATTTAGCTGCCATCACTCGAATTCATGTTTGCTAAAGAAATTAAACCCATCAACAACAGGAAATCATTAGAAGTTTTTCACTGATTATTTTAGAAAAGATTATCATATGAGAAATTCTTAAAATTAATCTTTGAGAAATAGGTCCACCTACCTGTTTACTCCACCTTCTGAATAAAACCTAATCAAAGCTCTACTTTGATGCTTTTATTTCTTATCTATAAAATTTTGCCCTATCCCCAAAAGAAAGAGACAGCTTCCCCAGACTGGAGGCCTGGCTAATATAGAGGGTAGCTACTACCCTTTTGCTAGTTATTGCATCAGCTGACTGCGTGACTCTTGCACCACTCACACATACAGTAGTTTCTCCTGCCCTTGTGTGCCTGTGTTGTCAGATCAGGAAGACAGAAATATTGAGGCACCAGAGCCTGACTTCACTCAGCCTTGCCTATTCAAAGGGCATCCAAAGATTGGAACTCAAAAAGGCATTCTAAGGCAGAAGGAGACAGCTTTCAAGACAGCTTAGAGCCAAGGCACAAATGTGGAGAAGACAGGAAGTTGCATTTCTCTATAGTTGAGACTTTCTCAGACAGGAGGTTCTGAAGGACAGAGAAATAAGAAAGTGCAGGATTAACAAGTAAGAGTAGTTGACACGTTGGTCATGATGGGACAGGACATGAGGGCATGAGAGGCTGAGAGATGTGAAGAGAGTGGAATTGTCGCTGGGGGAGTGGAATCGCAGAACAGAGGTGCCGAGGGTGACCGAACCCATGAACTAGAAGGGGTAGAAGTTGTGGCCCTAAAATGGAGTTTGAATTCATGTTCTCTGTGAGTTTTACAGAGTATTATCACTCTCTTATAACTGCTAGGCACGACATGATTGATACTGCATGGGAGAATGCATTCCAGATTCCTATGCTGCTACAATCATGTAATTCATAGCCCTTCTGTAGGGTGGAGACCCCTACCTAGATCTTGTAAGGGAACAGGGCAGCCAAAATAGGCCTGGATAGTCACCAGATATGACAACTGAGAGGGCTTAAGTTACATAACAGGTGAAAATTTCTCCTGACACAAGATTGTCCTTCAAGCAACATATCCATTACAAATATTTTTCCTTTACTATAAAAGGAAAATTTTTCATTGTAGAAAACAACAACAAAAAAATTGATTCTCCAGTCATCCATTCATTCAGTGAAAACATAGAGAGCCTTGGTGGCTTTGTTGGACTCCCAGGGATACAACAACGAATAAGACAGACACCCTGCTCAAGCGGGCCCTACTTTCCCTCCCTCACTTAGCAGTGAGGGAGACTGCTAAGTAAAAAACATCATAATTTTAGTTAATGAAGAAAAAATGAGCAGGGTGATGAGATGGAGAACGACTGCCAGATGAGGTGGGGAATGGTGACACATTAGATCGGGAGCTCAGAGAAAGGCCTCTTGGAGGAGGTGACGTTTGAGCTGAGATCTCAATATTGAGATCTGGAATAGAGTATTTTAAGTGAAACTAACAATTATTGCCAAACTCATGATAGGAAAGATCTTAGCCTATGCTAGAAACTGACCAAAGCTTAGTGGGGCTGGGGCTGAACAAGTTGAGCAAAGAGCTGTCTGAGATGCAGTTAGAGCAGCCGGCAAAGCCAGGACCGTGAAGGACCTTGCGGACGGTGGGAAATGTTTGCACTTTGTTCTAGGTGCAATGGAAAGCCTTGTGGGATTTTAGCCAAGGGATACACATCTTTAAAAGATCCGGATTTTAAAAAGATGACTTTGGGTCCTTTGTGAAGAATGAATCAGGAAGTGGTACAAGAAGTATAAAAAAAATTAAATCTTTCAATATTTTCGAAGTTGTAACTCTAATGCAGATACAATTTTGTATATACTTTTTATATTCTATATCATGAAGATATAACCATATCATTAAAAGTCATTTGAAGTAAATTTTTAAATGAATGCATGAAAGTCTCGTCTGTGTCTTACCTCCATCTATTTCACCATTTCCCTATTGTTGAGAAATAAACTTGTTTCCAATTTTGCCTGTTTTAACTATGGCAGCGCAGCTATCATAACATTTTTATTTAATCTTTGACTACATTTTTCACCTCATTAGAATCC
Source organism: Avahi laniger (assembly GCA_963575035.1). NCBI lineage: Eukaryota > Metazoa > Chordata > Mammalia > Primates > Indriidae > Avahi > Avahi laniger. The sequence continues at coordinate 1,998 of CAUYSK010113368.1, read as the reverse complement.
ATTCTGGGATGTGGAATGGGACCACAGGGTGAAAGATATGAGAGCTGGATTGTTCTATTGTCAACTTGGTTGAGCTGGGAACTTTGTGTCCCAGCATTCCTTTCTCTGCACAATTACAGGTAGAGCTGGCCAAAGGAGGAACTCCTGAGAGTTTAGAGCAGTAGAAGTGAGGCAGCAGATGCCCTTACCTTTTGAAGGTCTTTGTTGTCAAAAACAGTAGGTTCCAGGTTGTCCTCACTCTTCTCCTCATGGTATCCAGCTCTTCTTCCTGACTGCTGACACTGCTGTTAGACAGTGGCCCCAGACCTGCCACTGGGATGTGGCTGCAGGTCTCCAGAGGCAATGGCTTCCCAGAGACATCCACGACACACACACATGAATTCTCTTTTGGGGGATTCTACATCAGGGTCCACATCAGTATCTCAGATTTTTTCTTTAAACGCCAGTTGTCCACCTATCCCAGTGGTTGAGGATTGATTAATGAATCTTTTTCTGATTCTCAAACTTTCTCTTGTCTGGGCTTTCACTTCCCTAACTTTTCCCACAGTTGTGTAAGGTCTATTCGTATAACAGATGTCTTATTCCGTAACCTTTATAGTGGTTCTGCTTCCCTGACTAGTACAATATGAATATTTTGATGATTCTTGTTACATATTGCCAGATTGCTTTCCTGAAAACTCATAACCAGTTCTACACCCACCAGGACTTTATGAAAATGATCATTCTCCCACCCTCTCGACAGTATCGATATTTTAAATCACTTTCAATTTAATGAGGGAAAGTTTATATCTAGTTTTAACGTATATCTCTCTGATTACTGATGAAGTTTAACTATATTTTTCTGTGATACTTTGATACTTTTCTTTATCTTCTCTACTGGGAACAATTACTATACAATTATCATAGTTATAAAGATTTTTGAAAAATCTACAAAAACTTTGCAGCAATTTTATTTATATTTCTCCCTTTTTTGTCTATCTTTTTATGTGTTGGCAGTTCCTGCCTAAATTCCTTCATTGGTTGTAAAGTTGTTCAATTCTTCTAATTTTTTTTAACTTATAGTTTAATATAGTCAACTTATAAATCAGTAGATAGAAGGTGGATCAGTTAGGGCTTCTGGATTAAAAACAATGGAAACCAAATCTGAATTTAAAGAAGATGGGATTACATAGAAACTGACAGAATTTATGTAAATCCTTGAATATTTAGGCATAGGCTCAATAAGCAGAGTGCCAGTGCCGGAATAAGTAAATCCTACTCATGTCAGTTTCTTTTTCACATTATTCGAGATCTAAATTCCCTAAAATGAGCCTTAAATTGACACATTTTACGTCAGGTGCCAGCCCTCTGGCTCCATCTGGCTGTTGAGTGAAAGTTTCTGGTGGAAAGAGCCTCCAAAGGCCCCTTTCTCATGCACAGTGGAAAGGAAGGCATTTGAATTTACCATTTTACCACAAATATTTCCAAAACAGAGAAAGTAATTTCCCAAAGGAAAACCAGAATACTGTTAAGAAGGGGGAATGTTGGGCCAGGCGCGGTGGCTCACGCCTGTAATCCTAGCACTCTGGGAGGCCGAGGCGGGCAGATCGCTCAGGGTCAAGAGTTCGAGACCAGCCGGAGCGAGAGGGAGAACCCCCGTCTCTACTAAAAATAGAAAGAAATGATCTGGACAACTAAAAATATGTATATAAAAAAAATTAGCCGGGCATGGTGGCACATGCCTGTAGTCCCAGCTACTTGTGAGGCTGAGGCAGTAGGATCGCTTGAGCCCAGGAGTTTGAGGTTGTTGTGAGCTAGGATGATGCCACGGCACTCTAGCCAGGGCAACACAGTCAGACTCTGTCTCAAAAAAAAAACAGAAGGGGGAATGTTGGATGGCCAAAGTCCAAATTTGTAAGCCAAATTTATAGTAGTCACAAGTGAATTTTCACTGACATTGATTACAATGTGAACAAATTTTGGAATCCCAGATTTTTTCTAACTACAAATATTTTATGA
>CAUYSK010113367.1:0-11103 GCA_963575035.1 Avahi laniger | reverse complement strand
TTGGACAGCTAAAAATATATATAGAAGAAATTAGCCGGGCATGGTGGCGCATGCCTGTAGTCCCAGCTACTCGGGAGGCTGAGACAGTAGGATCGCTTGAGTCCAGGAGTGTGAGGTTGCTGTGAGCTAGGCTGATGCCACGGCACTCGCCCCAGGCAAGAGAGTGAGACTCTGTCTCAAAAAAAAAAAAAAAAAACTGAATTCAGTGATGAAAAACAGGGAATGACTATAAATGTAGTAGATAACTTAGCCTAATGCAGTCAAACACAAAATTTAGGATTGGGCTTCTTAGGAACCAGTTCAGAAAGAAAAACAATGAGTTAATTCATATTCATGATCTAAGATTGTACTAGTTTAACAGAGAGAAAAGTCCTTCTCAGTGCTGAATGTTTAGATAGGCTTTTATCAATTCAGATGTTAAGGAACATTGAATAACTTAATGACAGGGGTCATCAATAGCAGATTTTTAGAAGATAAGATGTTCATATGGCTGTTTACTCAATAAACCAGAACTTCCCAGAATTTTTTACATTATGGCACACACAGGAAATATTTACATTCAGAAAGGTGAGCAACTCAAGGGACATCAACATAATACTTACAATACTTATAACATTTTTTCTCACCACAGCATACCAGATGGGAAGCCTTAATATAAACTATCCATAATATCCAAGGGCAAATTGGTCTTTGAAGATTTTTCTATAAAGATAAGGTAATATAGTCCTGGCATGCAGCTCTGTACTGGAAACTAGAGTAGTCAATAAGCAGTCTGTCCTTTAAATGATCACTTTGCTCTCTTAGGTCATCTAGCTTTGGTAGTAGAAAATTCAGGTGAAATATAAGAATCCAATATTGCTGATTGAGAGGGGAACCGTATACTTTACTTTGTCCATTTGTAACTGGCAAAGGTGCGTTTTTCTTTTTTTAAATACCAACACAAGAGCTTGAATTTTTTTTTTTCCCAAATAAAGGATCACTGCCCATTACACAGAAGTGGATTTCAGGAGAACTTAAAGTAAGATCGCAAGTGTTTTCAGATACCTTCTTTGGATGAGCCCAAATCTTTTAAAAAAATATTTAAATATTTTGTTGAAGCTGTAGAGTTCCACGTTACCAAACATGGATGAGTTATAGGGTCCTGTGCTTACCAAGCCACCAGTTATAAAAGTAACCTTAATGAAACTTCTGTACTGTCATTGACTTTGAGTAAGATGATAACACAGCAATCCCAGCTGGGTAATGAGGTCGTCCTGGCTAACTGAGTCAGTTAACATACTGGAGGATATTACCCACCTAGATGTGAGAAAAGCTGTGATGTGGCATTGCTATATTAAGTATAGGCTATTATTTTTGATTGTCCCAAGTCCCACGTTTAGTTGTTTATTGCATGTGAATGTATAAAATACATTATCCTCTGTTTGCCAAGGCAGAATGGCCTTAATCCAAGCACTTTTAAAGTTATATCATGGTATTAAGATACATGTTCTGAGGATAGTTTCACATAAGACCAAATCTGTTTTAAGCCATTTAAGATGGGAATTTTCTGTCAACCCTCCTAATTCTCTCGTGACATCTTCTGGTACCTATTCATAGAATCAAAGATTAATGATTGATCAGTGTATAATTTTGAAAATCCTACATTTTTTATATCTAGCTTCTCATGGAGTAATGGGTTTCAGACTTCTAACCATGACTCACAGTAAGAAATATTTTCTGTTGCAATTTGGTCTATACTTGCATACAGACATTCAGACACACTCAAATTTATGTACATACCCATATGTGTGGTTCATGAAACAATAATTACACTTACTTCATATGATGGTCTCTGGCATTTCTATTTCATTTGATTATTTTAACTCACTAAATTAGTTTCATGATCTTCTAATAATTTGTATCTAGCAATTTCTCGACTTTCTCACAGGGCCCTTAACTCTTGAACATTATTTGTTCTAGTGGTAGGGAGCAGAGTGTTTTCCTTTCTACAAACTATGAAGATTTTTACCTTTTTTTCCTGGTATCCCTGAGCTTCCTCCTGCAGATGACTCCTTAGCTCCCCGGGCCTCGGGCACATAATAATTGCATCTTGCCTATGGAGTATCCTCCATAACTCAAATTAATTGGAAAACTCCAACAGAGATTTACATATACCAGTATATTCCTATTCAATATATTGAATCTACAGAAGTCTACTGAATTGATCCTAGAACTTTCTCCATTGTTTAATGGGACTAGGACAACTATTTTATAAAGAGTCTAGGATTAACTGAATCAAGAAATAAAATGGAAGCATAGTCTTACGGAGTTCAAATCCAGCCCTGGTCTACAAAGAAGATTTTCAGTCCCATTGCCTGAGAAGAGAGATGCAAACATGTGCCGCCACCTCTGCCTGGCACCGTTGTTGGGAAGGCCTCTGGCCCTGCCAGCTTCTTTGCAGTTGTCACACGAAGAGAATTGACTTGGGAAAGCTTACGCAAGTGGCGGGTCCTACCAAATCCCTGCCTAGAGAGGGGTAAATTAGTACAGAGCAATCTTTATTCTAATAACTTAATTAGGGGCCCTCTGTTTGTCCACCAAAAAAAACTTGTTAGAGATCTGTCTCTTCTCCAAAATTAGTCCTGAGCAGTCGCAGCAGAAAACTCTTGTTAATATGTGCACTTCTTCCATCTGTGCTGTGGGCTGCGGCAAGAAATAGGCATCATCCAGTGACCGTGTGCATATTAGACCTTGGCTCTCATTCATGGATCTCTTCGTCAGAGCTTCTGAATCATACCAGAACCAACTGAATGGCAGTCAGTAGGGGATTGGCTAGATAAAATATGCCACATTCATAGAATCAGATATATGTAGCCATAAACAATTATGATATTAGTTCATATCTAGTAAAATGAAAAATACTCCTTTTAATGCATCAATAAATGAATAAATAGGCTGCTAAGCAATATATATGGTATGATTCCTACTATTTTTAAAATAATAGTATTTCTTTCTATGTATGGAAAAGAAAAGCCAAAAAGGAAAAACATTAAAATATTATCTTTGGATAGTAGGATTGTCACTAGCGGTTTTTCTTTTAAGGTTTTCCATATTTTTCAAATTTTATGCCACAGTTTTATAGTCATAAAAGTCAGTAAGTATTATTTTAAAATCCCTCTTGCATTGTTTTTCCCGTTTAAAAATAACAATAGAGCTAAAAAAAAAAAAAACATACTAAAACATTACCCAGTAGGATGGGGGGAGTGACAAGAAAAACAGGCAGCCAAACAGCTGAGAAACCTAGCAGGTTGCACTAGCCACAGAGGGCCTCAGTCTGAACTAGAGTCGGGCAGGAGGGGAGGGCAGCAGGCTCAGTATAAGGGCCCTTTAGTAAGGGAAGTGACAATGCCAGCCAGAGAGCCTCCAGTCCAGACCCCAGGTGCAGCACCCACCACACACATGCACACGCATACACACCCTAGCACATGTTTTCTTCCCCCATCACACAGCCATCTGCCGCAGGGCCCTTTCTTCCTGACAGTAATATTAGTGGACAGTGCAAGCTTCTCACATACATTTACATTTTACTGTCTACATTAGAGTTTCTCAGGCAACAGAGATCTTTTCATACCCATGACAGAATGCTGCCTCGGAAAGCTGCTGACATTAATGATTTGCTCCTGGGTGATTTGTATTTCTATACAAGACGCATGTGTCAGAGCTGTCCAGACCCCATCTTTGTTCATCTCTCTGCAGCATGGCATTATCCCCTAAGTAGTGTTTATGAGGCTGTTGCCTTCACTCCCTCTGGCCAGAGGATGGAAAGCTCTGAGCCTTGACATTGTCAATGCACATCTTTGTGAGGCAAAGGACAGAAAATGGACAAATGCCCTTCACCAGCTCAGGGACACAGACCCTGCCTTCAGACAGGCCTCAACACCTTTGCTCCTGAGGGACAGTTTGTCCCTGATGGTGTCCACAGCCTGCTCTGCTAGAAGCTTCATTACCATCTAGGCTTAATGAAAGAGCACTGAGAGCTGTCAGGGGACAGGGACTACATTCTGACAGATCTGGTAGCCTGAGAAATGGGGGAAGAAGGAAACCATCAATAACTGCAATGTTGTGTTCATGTCTTTTTTGTTTGTTTGTTTTCTTTTTGAGACAGGGTCTTGCTCTCTTGCCCGTGCTGGAGTGCATAGTGCACTGCAGCCTCAGACTCCTGGGCTAGAGCAATCCTTCTGCTTCAACCTCCTGAGTAGCTGGGACTACAGGTGCACGCCACCCACCCCCAGCTAATTTTTCTATTTTTTGGTAGAGACGGGACTCTTGCTCAGGCTGGTCTCAAACTCCTGGCCTTAGGTGATCTTCCTGCCTCAGCCTCCCAGAGTGCTAGGATTATAGGCGTGAGCCACCATGCCCAGCCCATGTCAATTGTTTTTAATTGTAGGAGTAGAAAGGTTTTCCATGTCTACAATTTGTACTAATGATCATCTACTGCTTGAAATTCCAAACCTCTGTGCCTGAGTGTTTGCAGAACTGAAAGAAGGCCATCTCTGCAGCTTCCATTTTTAGCACTTTTAACATTAAGACTCCCAGACGTGTTCTGTCTTTTCTTTCCACTTGTGAATCTGGGGTCCTTAATCCATCCCCTGAAATAACTGTCTCCCTGAGGTTTCTGGATTCTTAATTCCAGGTTTCATATTTCAGCACTGTAGCCAGAGGCAGCCACCATCTCGGATTTGTTTTGTTTCATTGTTCTTTGCTACTATAATATTAATACTTTGGTAGTGCTAGGAGCACCCAGGTAAATGTGTTGGACATTTAGTTTATTATCACTTTTATTATATCTAGCAACTATTATTTGATCATTTATCATATGCCAAGCCTGTGCTGAGTGTTTCACTGATATTTTCTCATTTGGCCCTCACAGCACTTACAAGTTAGGTATGACACCCGTGAGGTGGTTGGTATTCTGAGAGGAATAAAGCCACCAAGGCTACACAGCTGTAAAGTGAGACATCCCAGAGCCACACTGCAGACCCAAGGCTAGCTGATTCCAAAGCCTGGGCTTATGACCACTATATGCCACATCTTATTCCGAAAGTTTCTGTTTGTTTTTATTCTGATTGGTCCTAGAACAGTATTTGAATGCTTATATATATCATCCAGGAAAATGTCAGAAAACTTTAAAGAGAATCTAAACTCCCATTTTGGTGGCTGCTGAAATGCCTCATCTCACTCACTGTCTTTTGTGCCATACAGGCTCCCAGGCAGCGCACCAGGATCATCCAGCGAAATGTGCACTTACATTCGTAGAGAATGTCTACCTGAAACTGCTGCCTCCTTTCCTACCTGCTCTGCTGGGATAGACACTCTTAGACTCTGAGAAAGGAACTTTTCTAACCTCTCTACTTTGATCCCTAATTCACCCCAAATCATCAGCCTCCTGCTTCATTCTCTCGTGGGGTCCACATGGCCCCACATGCCACAAACTAGGCCTCCCTGAAGAATCTCCAGAGATACCCTCACCTCCTACAGGCCTCCAACACTCTTCTCTTCTCTCAAAGGCCCTTGTCGTATCCTGTGCAGGGAGAAAGGCACAGCTGCCCTGTCCTCCGAACAGAATCGTGTTTCCGTCCCCCACCCTTTCATTTCTTTGCTGGTTCCAGACCTTAGTACGCACACTCAGTGCTCTTGCTGCCTTCCCAGGCCCTTCACCAAGAGGAGGCTAAAAACGGGGTGGTGGCAGGTAGCCTGGAAGGGGGCAATGCCTGTATCTGTCTCGGGCCACCGCCGGTGTTGGGTGTGGACGGAGGAGCAGCAGCACTTTTGTCTTACTTCATTTCATGATTGGCCGTAACAAGCTGTCGGAAGACTGACAGCTGCACAGCTATGAGTCATTCAAATGTGAATCTCCCCTACTAGAAATACAATTTTTTCTAATAGGACCTAATACTTGACTAATTAACACTACCTTCTGGCCATAAAGTTTAACCTTGAAAGTGCTGCCATATTTAGAATATTGTCCTTTAAGAATGATATTGAGGCATTTGGGGCATCTGCGTTTTATAACATTTTGATTAATTTCTTTTTTGTTTCATAAAGCAGTTCAGATGGTGATTTATTTATTTACTTATTTTTTTAACTTGCCAGTGTTTCAGATTCCACCTGGAATCAGGGAGACAGGAGGGCTCAAGCTGTGTTCTTTCAGCCTCTTAAAGCAAGCACCAGAAATAAAATGTCTGCATTTGATGTTTTCATGTAATTATGTCAGTGATGGATAATACAGAATCAAATCTAGTTTTGCTTTTCACGGCTCTTTTGGTGTCCCGTTAGCGGCTAGTGTGGAAAATTTGGTCTTGTCAGAAGAACAGCCGCTGTGACTCAGAGCTCCGAAGGGACAGGTGATTGACCAAAAGATTGCATTTTAGAATGAGCTGGTTTTTCCCGGACCTGGCTCACGGGGGCATCTCAGCCGGCAGCCTCGGTGTGGGCCAGCTGCCAGAGGTGCTGTGGTGGCCTTGAGTGGTCAGCTTGCTCCCCTCCCCTCGTCCTGCTCCTCGTTCCTGGTCCATCTTCCCTTTTTGCCTCCTTTCCTTCCTTGGATCGTTTACAGTTTGCATCAGGATGTATTGGAGGAAACTAATGAAAAATACAAACATCCAAACCATAAAGCCAACTTCATTGTTACAGATAAGTTTCGAATTTGGCTTTTAACTTCATGAAGCCAAAGATAAAAAAGAAACAGAATCAGCTATCTCATTCTTATTATCAGAAAGAAGGAAATATATCAGTTCTAAGAGAAAGTGGAACATTTCTTAGCGCTTAATTCTAAAGTACGTGTAAGTAGTTTAAGGAGCTTCATATAGGGAGTACTGAGAGATAAGGCGGACCAAAATTCTCGGTCACATCCCTGTAGTACAGGTGATACGGGATTCCGTAGAGCCGCTCTTCAGTAAGAAAGACTGTCATAGGGGACTGACGCTCCTAAGTCTTCTCATGGCTGAGCAAACATTAATTTGGTCAGATGGGTTCTTCTATAGGAGTTGTTGACAGTTTGAAATTGTACTTTCTCCAGGTGTCTTTGTTTCTGGCTATGAATCAGTATATCTGTTCTAAAAACAGGATGAATAGTTGCTACAGTTAATATCCTAGAAGAGGCTGCATCGCAGAAGAAAGAGCCAAGCTGCTGGGTTTCAATCCTTGCTCTGCTACTTCTAGCTTTTATTTAGTCTCTCTATGCCTCAGCTTACCCATCTGTAAAATAGAGATGTACAATAGTAGCACCTAACTCATATGATTATTTGGAAGAATAAATGAGTTAACATATATAAAGTTTGTTGTATATATTTATGGGGAACAAAGTGATATATATAAAAATACAATATAGTATGATTAAATCAAATTAACATATCTATCACCTTAAATATTTATTTTTTGTGGTGAGAATATTTGAAATCTACTCTCTTAGTAATTTTGAAATGTAGAATGCATTAGTATAAACTATAGTCACCGTGCTGTGCAGTAGATCTCAAAAGTCTTATGCCTCCTGACTGTAACCTTGTACCCTTTGACCAGCACCTCCCCATTCCTCCCACCTCCAGCCTCTGGTGACCACCATTCCACTCCGCCTCATGAGTTCTATTGTTTAAGATTCCACAGATAAGTGAGATCATGTGGTATTTGTCCTTCTGTGCCTGGCTTATTTCACTGAACATAACGTCCTTCAGGTTCATCCAGGTTGTCTCAAATGACAGGATTTCCTTCTCTTTGAAGGCTGAATGCTATTCCATTGTGTAGATACACATTTTCTTTATCTATTCATCCCTTGATGACCACTTAGGTTGATTCCATAAAGTGGTTATTGTAAATAACGATGCAGTGAACAGGGCAGTGCAGGTATCTTTGTGACATACTAATTTCAAATCCTTAGGATATATATTCAAAAGTGGGATTACTGAGTTATATGGTAATTCTATTTTTAGTTTTTTGAGGAACCTCTGTATATTTTTCCAAAATGGCTGTATTTATTACATTACCAACAACAGTGTACAAGGGTTCCCTTTTCTCCACATCCTCACCAACACTTCTTATCTTTTAATAATAGCCTTTCTGATAGGTGTGAGGTGATATCTCATTGTGGTTTTAATTTACCTTTCTCTATTGATTGGTGATGTTGAACATTGTTTCATATACTTGTTGTCTTGGGAGAAATGTCTAGTCAGGTTTGTTGCTCATTGTTAAACCAAGTTATGTGTTTTTCTACTATTGAGTCTTTATGTTCTTTAAGTATTTTAGATGTTAACCCCATATCAGATGGGTGGCTTGCAAAAATTTTCTTCCAGTCTCTGTAGGTTGTCTTTTTACTTTATTTCCTTTTCTCTGCAGAAGTTTTCTAGTTTAATGTAATCCCAATTGTCTATTTTTGCTTTTGTTGCCCCAGCTTTTGGGGTTAACTCCAGAAAGTCATTGCCCAGACCAATGTCATGGAGCTTTTCCCCTATGTGTTTTTCTTCTAGTATCTTTGCAGTTTCAGGTTTTACATTTAAGTCCTTAATCCATTTTAAGGTGATTTTTGTATATAGTGTGACATAAGGATCCAGTTTTATACATCTGCATGTGGATATCCAGTTTTCCCAATGCCTTTTATTGAAGAGACTGCTCTTCTCCCATCGTGTGTTCTTGGCACCTTTGTGGAAAATCAATTGACCATAAATATGTGGATTCATTTCTGGGCTGTCTATTCTGTTTCATTGATTGATATGTTTTTTTTGTTTATGCCACTACCATGCTGTTTTAATTACTACAACTTTGTAATATAGTTTGAAATCAGGTAGAGTGAACATGGACTATCTTTCCATTTAATCATGTCTTCGTCAGTTTCTTTCATGAATATTTTATGGTTTTCAGTGTATAGATCTTTTACCTCCTTGATTAACTTCATCAGTGTTTTATTTTTTGTAGCAGTTGTAAATTGTATTGATTTCTTGGTTTCTTTCTTGGATAGTTCATCTTATTGTATAGAAACAATACTGATTTTTGTGTGTTGATTTTTGTATACTGTGACCTTTATTGTTTATTTGTTCTAACAGTTCTTTCAGTGGAGTCTTTAAGGTTTTTGATGTATAAGATAATGTCATCTACAAATAGAGACAATTGTATCTCCCATAGTTCTTGTTATAATGTTGGGGCACTTTAGGCCTCAGGAGCAGCTTCAGGAGATATTATAAAAATATCCCTCTCTCTGTCCTCCTTTCACTTGCCCAAGGCAGGACTCTAATCTGATTGTGGGTCAAAAGACTCTCATTCCAGAGAGGGTCCTGCCTCATACCCTGGAGGGAGGGAATGCTACACAGAGAGGCCAGAAAGAATCTGGACAGGACTTGCTAGGTTTAGATCATGTGCTTTTTGTCTGATCACATTTCTACATGGTTGTCAATCATGCCTATGTAATAATGAAGCTTCTGTAAGAACCAAAGAGGGCTGGGTTCAGAGAGCTTGCAGAGAGCTGAACACAAGGTTCCTGGAGGGTGGTGCACCCAGGGAGGGCATGGAAGCTCCTCGCCCCTTCCCCCATACCTCATCCTATGCATCTCTTCATCCATATCCTTTGTAGTATGTTTTATAATAATCGGTCAATGTAAGTAAGTGTTTGTTTCCCTGAGGTCTGTGAGCTGCTCTGGCAAATTAATTGAACCCAAATAGGGAGGGGGATTCATGGGAACCCCATCTTGAAGCTGGTCGATCAGAAGCTCCAAGGCCGAGACTTGTGACTGGTGTCTGGAGGGTGGGGAGTGGGGCATCTTGGGATAAGCCCTCACCCTGTGGGATCTGATGCTATCTGCAGGTAGATAGTGTCAAGTTGAATTAGAGGACACATAACTGGTGTTCACTGCATGGTATATATGGGGAAAAAACCCCACATTTTGTCACAGAAGTCCTCTTCTTTGTTGATTGTTGTAGAGTTTAGAGGAAAGCACGGTTTGAGGAGTGTTTTTCCCAAAGCAAAGTACATTCCTTCTATACCTAATTTGTTGAGAATTTTTATTATAAAAGGGCGTTTCATTTTGTCAAATGCTTTTTCTGCATCTAACAAAATGATCATGTAGTTTTTGTCTTTTGTTCTGTTACTGTAATGTGTCACATTTATAGATTTGTATATGTTGACCCTTCCTTGCATCCCAGGGATAAATCCCACTTGATCGTGGTGAATGATCCTTTTTATGTGCTGTTGGACTGGGTTTGCTGGTATTTTGTTGAGGATTTTTGCATCTGTGGTCCACCAAGGACATTGACCTGTAATTTTCTTTTCTTGCAATGTCTTTGTGTGGCTTTGACATCAGAGTAATGCTTGCCTTCTAAAAAGAGTTTGGAAGAATTCCCTCCTCTCTGATTTCTCAGAAGAATTTGAGAAGGATTGATATTAGTTCTTCTTTAAGCCTTAGGTAGAATTTACCTGGGAAGCCATCAGGCCTTGGGCTTTTCTTTGATGGGAGACTTTTTATTGCTGATGAATCTCCCTACTCATTATTGGTCTGTTCAGGTTTTCAATTTCTTCTTGATTCAGTGTTGGTAGGTCATATGTATCTAGAAATGTATCTGTTTTTTTCTAGGTTACTGCATATGTTGCCTTTTAATTGTTCATAGTATCTTTTATCATCCTTTGTATTTCTGTGGCATCAGTTGTAATATCTCTTTTGTTTCTGATTTTATTTAAGTCCTTTCTCTTAGTCTAGCTAAGGGTTTGTCAATTTTATCTTTTCAAAAAACCAACTCTTGGTTTCTCTGATTTTTTTCTAATGTATTTCTAGTCTATATTTCATTTATTTCTGCTCTGATCTTTGCTTATTCTTTCCATCTGCTAACTTTGGTCTTTGTTCTTTTCTTGCAGTTCCTTGGGGTGTAACATTAGATTTTTTGAGATGTTTCTTTTTTGATATAAGCATTTATTTCTAAAAATTTCCCTCTTAAAAATGCTTTTGTTAGGGCTGGGCGCGGTGGCTCACGCCTGTAATCCTAGCACTCTGGGAGGCCGAGGTGGGCGGATCGTTCTGAGCTCAGGAGTTCGAGACCAGCCTGAGCAAGAGCGAGACCCCGTCTCTACCAAAAATAGAAAGAAATTAA